>APFE030681475.1:0-13963 GCA_000404065.3 Pinus taeda
TAGTAGCCAGGTTTTTGTTGGAAAAATTTACACCAGAGTTGTTAATTTGCTATCTTTATAGAAACTACCCAATTAGGGTGAGGATCTTGTTTTGATATTTTTATAGCAACTAGGGTGAATGTCTTATTTTATTTCATGAAAGAAATCTCTATGGTAACAAGGTCATAAATCATAGCAACTAGCAAAGTGTGTAAGGGTTTCTTTTTATTTTATGGCAATGAATGTGAGAAATCTCTTATGGAAACAAGAGTGAGTGTTTTGTTATATTTTGTTGTATAACTATTTCCACACTACAAATTTAAACTAAGGGATTTGTTCAAAAACATAGAACAAGTATATACAGAGGGTTTATTTTTATTTTTTCTCACTATTACTCATGGAATTTGTATGTCTTAATCCCTAATAGTGCATCTTCTTTATTTTATGTTTTTCTCAATAAGCTATTTTCTATCAATATATAATATTGAGTGATTGGATACTTCCATAATTTGTCATATTGTTAGTTATTTCAGGAATCATAAATGTGTGATTTGTCCAACATTTTGGATGGTGACTCCATCCATCATCAGGTACCAAAGAGAGCCTTATGATGGATGGAGTCACCATCCTAAAAGTGTGAGAGATCACACATATTACACATGTAAAGCATTTTACAAATCACAAATTTTGCAAAGTAATGTTCTGGACATCACTAACAATATATAATATACCAAGTCACTAATTGTTAAAATATGCATATTATTCAAGCATGCCATAATAAAAAAAAAAAATGAAATACAATGCACTCTTCAACCCCTTTCTAAATTCCATGTTTTTGAATTGTTTTTATGTTTCTGTATGTTGACATTTGTAGAAATGAGTCCTGTCCACCTGAGATGGGAATGTCACCCCATTTCTATGTATCATGTGTCAAGTTAAACTTTGTTTGAAAATTTTTCTCTTATTTTAGTAAGATTTTATGTTTCTCTAGTAGTAAAGATATTATAAATGTGTGAATTCTAGTTCATTCTCCATTCATGGACCACTCCACAAATTTCTCATCCTCATATATGAACTCCCATATGCCCTAGGCTACAAGGCTAGTTCATTAGTTAGGCATCCTTTCCTAGAGCTTCTAGAATACATCTAGTCTAAAAGGGTACTACATCCTAAATATTGTGGCTGGCCCACCATATCTTCCATCAAGTTAATATATAGAGATAGTGAGACACATGCACTAGTCATACCAAATCCCCATTCTTGTATGGACTATGGTTAGAATAGTTTTCCTAATTGTAATTGTCATTGTTTTATCCATTGTAGCTGAACCAATTGAACTTACTATGCTCTCTTTTGTCATGCATTACACCTATACTTATTGACCGTATAAGAATTGTTACAGCCCCATTAACTTGTCTATCCAAATGTTCCATTTTCTAGCTAATATTTGTGATTTCTTAAGTTATCAACATTCATTGAATTATTATTTATCTAACATGAACATAATTGATTTTAGGAAATTTGATTAAAAATCATGTTTTGGTTCTTGCCATTGCTACTAAGAGGAATTTTAGAGAAAATTGTCTTAGAGAGAAAGGCCCAACACCCTCTTACACTTTTCAAAAGCTTAAGCAAGGAATTTTATTAACAAAATTCAGCAGCCCCAGCACATAATAAGCTTATATCTAACCTAATATTTTAGATTTGGCTACCTTTTACATTAAAATAAATACATATTATCCCTCTTTAAGGAAATGACATCGAATTTATCCTGAGCTGTTCACCTTCTGTGAGCCTTTTCATGGAAGACACCATGACGTGAAATTTGACGAAAATATGATGTGACATTTGTGTGGCCACTGGCACAAATATGACGTGAAATTTTCGCCCAAAATATGACGTGAAATTTTCGCCCACGTGAAAATCCTGAGAATGTTTGCGGTTGGAGAGAAACCATTGGTCGAAGATGAATTCTCGTTAATGGTAACCTTTTGTTGTTTGGTGGGCCTCTTCCTAACCATAAAATATTTACATTGATAACATATTCAGTTACAGCGAAATGAATATATTCAGTTACAGGCGAAATGAATATATAAAAATATTCATCTAACCAATAAAATGGCTCATGAAGTTAATTTCTGAACGACTTCGCACTGCCTCTAGTAAACTGGGCTTGACACAACTAAGCCCACCCGCTGTAAAATAATTTGTTTTAATGGCTTCTGAAAGTGTTCGTTTCGACCGAAGTCACAATTTTCATTTTATCAATTCAAGCTTTAATCTTTTAGGATTTTATTTTGAAAATTTGGATGGTTCTACTTAGTAAAAATTATCTCATCAGAATAATTATCTGATCAGAATTATATGAATAAGTTGTTTTTTTAATTATAATTATGAAATTAACTATTAAATAATGAATACGATTAACTTGAATTTATTTATTTATATCTCATATCTTATTATTTATTAAAATTTATAATTTATTTCGATTATGAATAAAAAATTATTGAATTATAAAAATCAATTTTTTTAATAAGTTATTTAACTATAAAATAATGAATATGAATAAATAATTATTGATAATAATAATATATTATGTTATTGATAATGGTATGGAGAGAGGCCTTCATTTGAGCACAATAGATATGTAATGTTTGATATTTTTGCCTCTAAATTACAGTAAAAAATAAACAAATAAATAAGTTAAATAAAAAGAGTAATGTGATGTAATGTAAAGTATTAAATTAGGTCAAAATAAAATAATAATAATAATAATAAATATAACAATGTCTGAAGGTACTAAATACCTATGATATTTATATGGAATATAGTTTATTTAAAGGGGCAAATTAAATCAACCTAGATCAATCTTAATGATGGAGCTACCGCCCACTCAAAGGGATGGAATTTCTTGACATCTAAAGAGAAAGTTTGTTTAAATTACACTTTTAAATACATTATATTCCATAGGAATACCATGACATCTCAATACCATGGGTCATTGTTGATTATTAGTTTATTTTTATAGGGTTATTTTTACTTTACTTTTATGTAATTTGGCTTAGTCAAAATAAACATTACATTGCAACATCTCTACTATACTCACATGGAGAGTACCTTTAAGGGACATTAATATATTTATCTTAGTTTTAAGAGTAAGCATTTTACCCTCCATCCCTCAGGTGGCCTCCTCCTACTAGAAGTGCTTCCATTGCAGTTTAATGTAGGTAATGACTCTAGCATAATTTTTCTATGATCTAATACTTGTAGTGGTTCAACCTACAACTCTCCTCTTCATTCCACTTGTAGAAAATTTTAATCAATGAGGTGAAAACTATCATGAACATACATTTTCAATAAAGAGACATGTAAAACAATATTCACTTTTATATGGCTTGGTAGCACAAGGATGTAGGCCACCAAGGCAACTCCATTTAATATCTCTAATTGTGGACAAAACCTTGGTTGCCAACTTAGCACAAGTTCCTAATCTAAATGCACTCTTTTTTGGTTTCACTTGCATGTATACATGTTCTCCCACTTTTTATTCTTTATACATTATCTTCTTATTTGCATATCCTTTCTAGCTATCCTAGATATGTTGGACAATTGATATTGTCTGAAACTTTGGTGGCACTTGGAAAGTTGGCATTAGATTGTCAACCATACTATCATTGAGATTAGATGCACCAAATATCTGCACAAAGAGGACCCCATGGGATTTCTAAGCCTACTCCCAAGAGTGAGAAACTTTGTTAATTGTGAGCAAAGTGAATGTAATAGGAAGTAAGCTAAAAGACAAACATCCCATCCTCTCACTGTCTCTTAATTGCCAATGATAACATCATAGACACCAAAGTGACATATAACCTCTCTAAGAGGAGCTTGAAATAATTTCTTTATAGTGTTTAAAGAAGTGTCAAGATAAAAGTGTTGGGCTTGGGAGCTCTGAGCTTAGTGTCAAACCTTTTTCATTTCTGGTAGAAATGCTACCAATGGTGGAGATGCATTGAGAGAGTAACTTGGCATATGAAGGGGTTAAAATTTAGGGGCTTCGCACCGAAAGGCCTAGCCAGTGCTCACAACATATGGTCCCATGCCCGTAAAAAAAACTAAGGCTCCTAGTAAAAGGAGCTAAAGGGGGAAGTCCACAGAATTGATAGTCTTGCATTTAGATAAATGACTTGACATATGGGAATTAAGAATGGAAGTAAATACAATTGCTCAGAGCACTCATTCAAGGTAGTGAAGGACCACTATGCACAGGAGCAATTTAATGTAGCCAGTTGTGAAACACTCTTGGTCATCCCTAAGCTTCATTGGAGACTATCATGAATTAAATAAGAATGAGTATTTGTCATATTATTCTCCTCTTCTCCTATGGGCCTTGAAGAGAAAAAAAGAAGAGCCATGTTGTGAGTACATTCAGTTATTAATGGAGGAGCTATTTGATTCAATAGTTTGAATCTGACTTAATTCTCAAAATATAAAACAATCCACAACCCTTTCTTTGCATTAACTCTTCTCCCATGTGTGAGTATAGTATAGCAAGCCATGCATTGCTAGTGCTACAGAAGAACAACAATGTGGTGAGTAATTAAATAAAGGAAGTGAAGTAGAATTTGTGTGATTTTAATTGTTCAACATTGTAAGTGTGTAAGAGAGATAGGATGAAGAATATCGTGGTGAGTAGAGGTAGTTGAGCAACAAGGATTAGCCTTCAAAGGAGAGTTGTAGAGGTGAATGGAAGGACTTGGTACTGCATTATACAATATATATGTTTTTGTCTAAATGTATTATCCTCTATTTTCAATTTTAAAATTGTATGAAAGGAATAACAATGGCTAGAGAAGGTAGTTTCCTACATTCATAAGAGGATGGTGCCTTTTGTAAAGTTGTATCTTCCTATTTGAAGGGTATTGGGGCCTCCCGTGAAAAAATTCATGTAATTAAGTGGGTGCTGAAATTATATCATAATAAAAAAGCATATTAGTTGCTTTCTCACACTCATTTTCACATAGAAATACATGTGTCATTTTGTGTGTATGTTGTTCAGTTATCGTATTTGAATATCTTATATTTCTATTCATGTTTATTGTAGTATGAATGCTCTCTCAAATAACTAACAATAGTGAAAATAATTGAAGGTTTGCACTTAATGTTTTATGAATTCCACTATTAATGATTCACCAGGAGTGTGAGTAATTCCTTATTATAATAATTGTTATTAGAAAAAATTTCCTTCATGAACATTCTAACCACTCAAAGGTAGATTCATGAAGAATATGTCTTGGCAAGAGAGTCAAGGTACCTACCCAAGCAAGATACCACTGTTTCATGGTACAAACTATGCCTTATGGAAAGTTGAGTTGGAAGCTTATCTTATGTCCTCGAGAGTAGATGTTTACAGTTCTATTTTGGTAGATTATTATGTCCCTAATGTCCCCAGCACTATTGTTGATAGAAAAAGCCTCTATGAAAACAATGCTAAAACCAAGACTTTCATTCTCTTTGTGCTTAGTGAGTCTGAAATCATAAAAATTATGTACTAAAAGTCTGCTAATGAAGTATGGGTCAATCTCAATCAAAGTCATGAAGGAGATGATAGAGTTAAAAAGGAAAAACTTCAAACCTTAAAAATGAGTTTTGAAATCTTAAAAATACATAGAGAGGAATGTGTGGAAGAATAATTTATTAGAATTGATGAAGTAACCAATATGATTAGAGGAGTATGTGAAGTTTTTAAAAAATATATCATTGTTCAAAAGGCCTTAAGATCTCTACCCATGAGATTTAATGTGAAAATGTATGACAATAAAAACATGTCTCATTTATAGAATATCACATGGATGAGTTTTTTGGTACTCTCACTACCTATTAAACCATCATATTCTAAACATTCATCTCTGTATGCATCATCCGTGAATGGATCTATGTGAATAAGAGTCCCTAGAGCTGTAATATTTGATGTTGGTGGCCTTGTAGTCACCAACCATTTCATGATGACCTCCATATTTGAAGGATCTATATTTATTTCTCTTCAACCAATCACAAATCCCAAATACATCAAGGACTCTTGTGCAAACTCACACTTCTTAAGATTTTCTAGGAGCTCGTGCTTCTTCAATATTTCTAGCACCTGCATCAAATGTTAATTATTCTTATCATCCAAATAAAAAATAACAAATGAATCTATAAAATGGCCTAATACATAATTCATTAATGTCATTAATTTAGTTGCTGCATTATAGAGGATGAATGGCATAACCAACAACTCATACAAACCTTGCCTGTTTCTGAAGTTGGTCTTCCATGTATCTTCTTCTTTGACTAGAATATGGTGATATCGAGACTTTGAGTCTAGCTTAGTGAAATAATTTGTTTGTTGCAACTGATCTAGCAGATCGTCTATCTAGGGAATGGGGTATCTCTTATTGAGCATGATTTTATTCAATGTTGTTTAATCTATACACATGTGTGAGGTCCCATTCTTCTTTGGCACAATGATGAAGGGTGACCCACATGGTGATGTACTAAGTCCAATAACACCCTGTTCCAATTGTTGTTGCAACTATTTCTTCACCTCACTTGTTTCTATACCATACTTCATGTACAACCCAATATTTGGCAATGGGGAGACTGAAAATAGCTAGATCTCATGCTCCACATCTCTCTTAGGATGTATCCCTTTAGGCTCTAGGAACAGATCCTTGTATTCCTATAAAAACTTCCCCAATTGTTGTCTTATTTTTCTTAGTACACCCCTCTAATTGTTGTCTTATTTTTCTTAGTTCATTGATGGTATCAATAAAATAGTGATGGTGGTGGAGAAAGTTTTAGCTCTTGCCTTAGCAAGTAACTTAGAAAAGAAAAATGAAAAACAAGGACCCTGGTGAAAGCCTCCATTAGTCACCTCAGTCCCACTATCAGGTTGAACACCTCTGGTAGTGGCCCAATGGTCTCCAAAATAAAAAGGAAAAACAGAAATAAAAATATATCTAGGTGAAAACCTCTCTTGAGGTGCCGAGGGCAAGCAACTAGAATGAAAACCTCTTGGAGGCACACTAGTTGTTTTCAAAAAAAAATTGAAAAGGAAAAAGAGAAAACAAAAATCATGAAAAATTGTTTCCAGGTCAGTAGGAGGACAATGAGAGAGCAAAGGAGAATAAAAGAGGGACCTATTCCACTCATATTTGTATTTCCCCATCCATTATCCTTCATAATTCGACCATTCCTTTCATTTTTTTCACTCACTTGCCTTAATTTGCAACGGTATTATGTTTTCTACACGATTCCATTTAAACCTAAAGGATTCCCTGTAAACCTATAGGATCCCCTAAAAACCTACAAAATGATCTTGTAGGAATTATAGTGGCTTAGAATCCTAAAGTGAGTAACCCTAGGGCTAGGAAATGACCTTCCCCTATCCAAAAACATAAAACCCTACATCACAAATTCATTACCATACCACTCTCGACCATAATCACCCCTGCATCCATCATAAATAACAATCAGTTTTCAAAACATTCAATGTCTTGAAGAGAAAACATAGAGAAAAGATGAAAGAGAGAGCAGAGGAGGGTAGCACCTGAGTGTATTTCTCATTATTCACACTTCTAGGCCTCCTCTCTATCCATGTCATCATCCTCAAGTCCCAGCAGTGGAAACGATTAAAAATTTTGAGGGAGAAGCAACTACAGCACATCCTATAGGAAATGATGTAGCTACCTATCCCACAAAATAAAAATCATATGTTGGAGCAAGCTTCCAACATGAAGATCCAAGGGTAGAAGAAGAAGCTCGAGAGTAGTAGCACCACATTCATCTTGAACACCAAGTTACCTGCACATAAAGGAAATCAACAAGGAAAGATATATATATATATATATATATATATATATATATAATATATATATATATATATATATATATATATATATATATATATATATATAAGGAGTGAGAAATAACATGCAACTGACACACAACAAGCACATCATGTCCTCAAAAAATTGCAACAAGGTATTAGCACCGTATGCAAGTATCTCACTTCACTCTCTCATTTTAATAATTTAATTAAAATATTTAAAGATTGTGGACGAGTTGGTTTATAAGTTAAAGGTGGACAGTTAACCTGGCCAACGTCTTTCAGTCAATGAGGACAAAAAAGTTAGTCCCCACACATGTGGCAACTATCAAGTCAAAGAGAAAAGAATGACATCAGAAGTAGTTGAGCTACAGATGCCGAAAGTGGGAGCTGATTATGAGGAGAGGGGAACGATGATGTGGTAATGTGGACCAATGGTCCAAAAATGAAAAAAAATCATACCTTAGGTGCTAGCACACCACCTCACTGAACTCGACAATAAGAGGAATAAATGTTTATCCTCATGCACTCATGCATTCATATTCTCGAGGATCACTCTAGAAAAGTCGCTCTCATACCCAAGAAACCTACGAAAGAGAAAAAACCATCTTGATCGTGCATAGGATTTCCTATAATATCACATAGGGAATCCTACATGACACAATCAAGCAGTCTACACAATTGGGAGTGGGCAGTTTCATAGAAGGAAGCATAGAGGTTGGCTACAACAAGTACCATAAGGAGGTAGGCTCTACATTTCCTTCGATTTTTCCATGTGAAACGAATAGAAAAATCTCCCAATTTGATTGAATTTGATAGTTTTGTAAGCAAATAGTTCCACAAGTATTGCAGTCCCATTTCCTCCTTAATTAAAATTTGTATCATACATTATGAGGATTCACCAACACCCTCCTCTCGTACAAATCTTCCCTAGGCATAATTGGATGGGGTATTTTGAGAAATTAAGAGGGTATGATGATGAAGTAGCCCGAGATTTTGCTCTCTCCATCATTACACTAAAAAGAACCCATGTCACTGTTGTGGTGAGGGGCCCCTCCATAGAGTTCTCCCCTGAACTCATAAGCAGAATTACCACACTTCTCCTAGGGGTGCATTGGAGAAAGGAAGACAAGGGTAATAACCAAAATGCCAAAAGGAAATTCTTTTTATTGGGAGAGAAGCACATTGAACACAAGAATGGAGTATGGAGAACAAGCCTACCATACCCGTGGAATGAGGTAAGCTACCACCTTATAAAATACATATCATGTGAAGGTAGGTATAGTGTGGTTTATGGTTATCACTTTAGGGTGCTTGAAGAATTGAGGTTTGGAGTAGAGACACCTCCTCACCATATGCTTAGTGTACAATACATCCCTTTGCAATCACTGATAGATACAAGCATAAAGGTGTAGGAAGGAAAGTACCAATAGTTTGCCCACCATGGTTTAGTTAGAATTATATAAAAGATGCCTTCCAAAACCTCACAATTCCTATCCAATGGGAAATTTTTAGAGACATGTGGATAAATGAGGATATCGAAGCCCTCACATATGATATTAGCCCTACTATGAGCGAAAAAGACAGAGAAGAGTCTAAAATAGTTGGAGGAGGAGCAGATAAGGATGAATAGGATATAGATGAGGATGAAGAGGAAGAGAAAGAGAAAGAAGGTGATGCAGAAATAGAGGAAGATGTTAAGGAGGAAATTAATAAACAACATGAGCATCTCGAAGGAGAGGAAGAGGGGAATAAAAAGTTTAGAAGTGAAATGGAAATGAAGAGGAAAAAGACAAGGAGGAGTCCCCTAGGGTGTCTCTAGAACCCACTTAGAAAGAGACAACAATTGCCCTCAATGCCCTGAGCACCCGTATCAAATAAGAAGGAAAATAACTGAGGCAAACCCCCTTAGACTTTAGAACAAGAAAAGCCCAAACTCCAAGCAAGGTTCAGGATAAGGAAGGGAAAACCCCAAACTCCAACAAAGGTTCCCATTTCTAGAGAGGACTCACCTAAATAGCAGGAGAAGATGGATCCTCTTATAAAAACTCAACAAGAAGGATACACAACAGAAACCTCAACTAAGCCTCCTATCACCTATGTGAGAAGGCCTATAACTAGATCCACCTGATCTAAAGGAAAAGACATCCTATAGGAGACAAAGTGGGACCTAGAAGAAGGAGAGGTAGTCCTACAAGAAACTCTGTTGAACCTACAAGAAACTTAAAAATTGGATGAGGAAGGAAGTAAGCAGCTAGAAACAAGGAGAGAGGACCCAAAAGTAAGGGAACCTAGTGCTCAACCTAACCTTGACTCCTACTACAGATTTATTGAGAGGGGGAGGGTCTCTCCACAAATATTTTCCTTTCCATTATTCTTTGAGATTGAGGAAGAAAGAGACAAAACACATAGATGGATGTACATTACCAAGTTGAAGGGAGTGCAGGGAATTGGCCACATGGAGGAAAAGCTCAAGGAGATGGGTAGAAAACTAAGTAGCCTGTGGGACATTGAGGCCATAATGAAAATGCATGGTTCAAAGGACAGATACAAGAAATAAAAAATCATTCGTTATCCATGGCCACTCTATCTTTGGAATCCATCCAGTGGAGGATGCCAACTAAGTCCTATGTATTGTACCTTAAGGAACAATGGCTATTGTTCTAAATCAAGACCCTTGCATAGACATGCACTATGCCATACTAAGATTATAGATATTTCATTGATCTCCGTGACAAAAGTACATTAGAGTATATGGATAAGATGTCTAAGCTCTAGTTGCATAACATGGCTTTGAGAGATATGAATGTTTGAGACACTAATCAAAAGTTTGGGGATTTTTAGTTGGTGGGTTTGGCATCATGGATGAACCATGAGGAAGCAAAGGCTATAGAAATGAAGAATATATTGGCAATGGAACAAATTGGGCCTCTCATAATAAGAGATAATTAGTCCAGTCCAATGGATGTCATTAAAACATATAATTTAATTGCAAAGGATCCTCAACTTGGAGCTAGGTATCTTCGTGCCCCAGAGCAAGCAATTACAGATTTTCGGGATATGTTTAGACCATTAGGGGATGATAGCATGCAATATTTCCAAAGGAGGTGGAATACTTTGCCATATAATTTGAAAATCAGAGAGTACCATTCTCCTCAAAGGATAAGAGAAGCATTGAACATGACACCCATGTACAAAGAAACCTTCCAAAGACTCAAACTCAATTGGATTGTCTTGAGACTCAGCCCACCACTTCTATTGGGAATGTTAGAAGGAGAGAAGGAACAGGAAGAGAGAAAGTAGTGGGAGGAGGTAGAAAGGAAAGTAGGATTCTATGCATAAGAAGAGAAAACCACAACATAAACATGGGATGTCAGGGGGGGCACTAGAGCTATGAAAGACATGGATATTGATTGAGTTGCTTAGAGGCTGAGAATCACCTTCAATATGGGGGTCATGATTAACCTCATCATTGGGTAACTATATGGACCTTAAGTCACCTCCTAGCTTAGTCAAATCAACTCTTCTCACAATTTATTACATGTTCTGATTATATTTTGTTTAATGACATGAGTTAAAGTGCGATGTTATGCCTAGTGGACTAATATGCATTGGATGTAGGTTTGAAATAGAAAATCTAGGAATTTTGGCAAGATTAAGGTTTGTAGCCTAAATGGCACAAGGAAGAGAGATTGTAGGAGGTAAATCCTCCTCATTTACTCCTCCCTCATCTAAATATTCCTCCATTAATCACACCAACTTATAGTACAAGCAGCCAAGTCATGAAGATCAAAAGGCAGCCGAGCAAGTGATAGTCAAAGACTTAGTTGATCTTGAGTTTGGGAGTGGAGCCTCCCTAGATTTAAGGAAAGTCGTTGGGGACTTCAATTGTATAAGAAATAGGCCTAGAGCCTCACTAGGATTCGAATTTGTTTTTTAAAAATAGTGGTTATTTTTGAGCTCTAGACTTGTGGAAGACATTGCTATGGAATTTTTTGTGTTGTTAATGAGATTGAGATTTTTTATGATTGAGTATTCATTTGACTCGGAGGGATGAAGCTATTTGGTTAGGGCCCAACCCTAAAAGGAAACGCTACTCTTCTTGTATGTGTATTCTTAGATTGGTTTCATAGATTCATGATTAAATTTCCTTAGAAGTATTTCATTGCAGGAAATGTAGATTTGATTAATTTTTATTAATTTTCTTCCATTTTTGCTCTACTTCAGTAGCAGGTTACAAGGGGAAACAAGCATCAAAAATATGCTAGTAGAGGTCTTTGCCTCACCTCTTCCTTCGGGGATCATGATTTGAGGAAACGACCCCTATGCAGCCCCAAAAAGATAGATTTCTATTTTCTCATAACATTTAGGATTTACTGTACTTGAACTAGAATTTGATAAGTTTGCAAGTGTAGGAATTAACTACCATCTCTTCCATCTTTAGTATTACAATATATATCATCAATGATTCCATTTCATTCTGAAATTTTCCTCATGCATGAAGTAGAGAGTTAGCTAATTAAACTTTGTTTTTTTAGCTTATTATAATTCTTCTTGTTTACATGACTTCTTGGAAAATAACAATGTTTCATGTAGAGAAAGTGTTTCATAACTAGAGAGATATACCATAGCAAGAAACCACCTTCCAACTTCATCCATCCATAGTCATTCCTTGCTTCCACAAAGACCTTCACCAATTTCATCATTTTACATAGAAACTCCTCCAAGCATGCTGAGCAAATAAAGCCATCTCCTAACCTTGGTTTTGAGTTGTAAGTGACCCTAGGAATTTTCTCACTCCATTCCACCTATCAGCCACCTTCCCTAAGCCTTCAATCACATCTAGCACCAATCATTCTCCTCTTTGCTATATCGTGTATAAATAGATCAAATCATGTAGGTTTTTAGTACATCGAGTAGGTTTTCCTATAGTGAACTGTTTTAAGGCCAAAATTGAGTGAAAACTGTACGAAGCAACACAAGGGTACCTGAGGGTCTCCCAAAACTCCCAACCATTCTCCAACATCCATAATCCTCCTGCCATATTATCAAAAGAGATTAGGGTTCATACTTCCATGGTTAGGATAGTAGCATTTCATACATGTTAGCTTGGCATTCTTGTAAAGCATAGTTTATTAGCAGTTAGTTATCGAATGGAGTTTTTTTAGCATAGGATTTAAGTCATTTTCCTTATTACAGTAAACAAGCTTTCTCTTAGAGTAGATTCCTCTTTCTTTGATTACTAATCACGATTCTTCTGAATCCATAGAACTCTGACTTGAAAACCCTAATGCTCTCTCGCGAGTTGAACAGTAACAAAAGACAGAACCATCAATTTTACTTGTGTATACAACATTGTCACCTCGAAGTTTGTACAAACCCTAGGTTGATAAAGTAAAGCTTGTAGCACTAGGAGTTGTATCATTGTTGTTGCAATACTCTTTCTCATCAAAAGGCAAGACCAAATTTGATTCCCTAAAACAAGACCATCCTAAATCTTCTATTGATGATGATTCTAGAAGAAAGTAGAATTATCCTTGCCTCATCTGTTAGGAGGATCATTACACTAAGGATTGTCCCTGATGATCTCATGTTAGTCACTTGCTAAAAGAGACTCTCGCTATCTTAAAAGAACCCTTTCCATAACCATCTGTTTTTTGTCTTTGCAAACTCGGTTTGGAGATGTCATCAATTCATTACATTTTTTTTGTTGATGGTACTTATTGTAGCACGCAAAACCCCTCTTCCACAACATGGGTACTCTATGACCCTAATGACGAGCTAATTAAGTTAGAAGTTATCTTCCTTGTTTGAACAACCAATAATATTTCTAAATATAGCGGAGTTATTGAACTCTTGTGAGAAGTAGTTTCTCTTGGAATTAGGGATATAGTTGTCAAGTTGGATTCACAGCAAGTTGTGTTACAATTAAGCAATCATTACTTAGTAAGAAATCCATAAATATTGCATATGTATCTATGCGTTACATTACTAGAAAGAAGTTTTGATTATATTACATATCAACATATTCAACATAATGTAAATACATTAACTAATGCATTGGCAAATTTTGTTCTTGATAGACATTTACGTCATTTGTAAAAATTGAATCATGTT
>APFE030681475.1:13973-28375 GCA_000404065.3 Pinus taeda
TTGCAATACTCTTTCTCATCAAAAGGCAAGACCAAATTTGATTCCCTAAAACAAGACCATCCTAAATCTTCTATTGATGATGATTCTAGAAGAAAGTAGAATTATCCTTGCCTCATCTGTTAGGAGGATCATTACACTAAGGATTGTCCCTGATGATCTCATGTTAGTCACTTGCTAAAAGAGACTCTCGCTATCTTAAAAGAACCCTTTCCATAACCATCTGTTTTTTGTCTTTGCAAACTCGGTTTGGAGATGTCATCAAGTCATTACAATTCTTCTGCTGATGGTACTTATTGTAGCACGCACAACCCCTCTTCCACAACATGGGTACTCTACGACCCTAATGACAAGATGATTAACTTAGAAGGTATCTTCCTTGTTTGAACAACCAATAATATTTCTGAATATAGTGGAGTTATTGAAGTCTTGTGAGAAGTAGTTTCTCTTGGAATTAGGGATATAGTTGTCAAGTTGGATTCACAGCAAGTTGTGTTACAATTAAACAATCATTACTTAGTAAGAAATCCACAAATATTGCGCATGTATCTATGTGTTACATTGGTAGAAATAAATTTTGATTATATTACATATCAACATATTCCACATAATTTAAATTCATTAACTGATGCATTGGCAAATTTTGTTCTTGATAGACATTTACGTCATTTGTAAAAATCGAATCATGTTATGAACGCATAAGTAGGAATAAAAAATGCATATATATATCACATCTTCCTTAGTATTACATCAAAATGTGAGAAAATAGAGTGTTCTCACCATTTGGCTTTCAAACCATACAAAATGTGTAAAAGACTAGATTAACTATGAAACTACATGGTGCTCATGATAGCACGAGACCACTTGTTCACATGGCCTGGCAGTCGATGCAGTCTCACAGAGACTCCCAGAGTATATCTCTACCAATGTAGTGAAACATTGTTGATAGTGGCATAATCTAGAACCCCTCGAGTCATTGCCTCTAGATTACACTCCATATTTTCTAAGGGGTCAGCCCCTTCCTCGTAGTATTCACCCACTATCGGATGGGCACCTCAATGTATTATTGGGAACATGTCTCATAGTCTCTCTGGTCCCACATCTGCACATTTATCATAAGTTTAGTCTTATCTTACACTTTTATAAAAATCATAAAACTTGAAAAAATCAAAAAATGAGTTTTTACCTCCGTCGGTCCGCTATTCACCTAGTGGTAGAGGCAGATCTCAATCCCCTCTAAAATTTGAGTCGCATTAAGTGTAACCATCTACCACAAGTAGTTAGTATTCAAGCCAAGTGAATAATTATGGTGGATAATGCATATGTTGACTTATGCCTCCTCGAAGCATGAGTTGGCTCCATCTTAGGAGCCTCAGATCTTGTGGGATAGGATGTGGTACTTCTGCCCACTCATACTAGAAGAGGAGCACTCACTCCAAGAAGAAGGTGACTAGTATAGAACAAGACCCGAACTTCTTTAGGTGTCTATGTTGACCGTTGGAAATTTGTTGGTTCATTTTCGCCAAGGTGCCTCTACACTAGTGGAAGATGGTTGGGGTCAAACATGTGATATCATATTGAAATTGAGACTTGGAAGCTTCATGCACATCTTATGTTCTAGATACATGTGCCATGGTGAACAAAATTATTCTGAGAATGAGGATGTTGGTGATTGTTGCAATCTTCACCTTTCCTCCATTGGTTATCTCGACACCAGGACATTATCTCTAGACTAGACTCCTAGTACTCTCACCTCCATAGCGAGATCCAAAGACTTGAATTGCTTCTCTTCGACAGGATAATCTGGTGATGAATTAGATGCCCATTTCCTCCCAATTCTTGCCCTTGGATGATGAAGATATCTTGATCTGCATCCCAAACGCCCATTAGATAGGGTAGAAACTCCATATGAGCCCTCAAACATGTGGTGCTGAAGAATAGTGAACAAATTGATATGTTAAGAGTACAAGACAAGAAAAAAGTTGAAAATGTTACTTTTTCTATTTTCTATCCTAGATGTAGGTATAAACATTCATTATGAGAATGTTCTGTTGAAAATATTGATTTTTTTTATATGTGCAGAGATTCATGCTACAAAGGACTTCACTTTAATATCAGCACTCATGTTTATTTTCCAGAAGGAAGTTTGGATAAGTCAAACAAAACAACCTTGTTATGTTTTTCATAGAAGACCTTAGGAGCCTTGTCAAATAGGTATGACACAATATCCTAATGGAGAAATTCCTTGTTATGCACAACCACAAAGTGATTGGAGCACAACCCTACTATGGAAGACATGGCCACGTGAGCCACAAAACTCATCTTGGTCAAAGGGATGGAAATGTTCTTATGGTAGAAACACCGACTACCCTCAATATTTCCAATAATCTCCTCAATATCAAGCTCAAAATTATTCTGCACCCAAACCTCCAAAACATGCCCATCCATAATTCCAACCTCAATTGACTACAAGTCAACCCCTTCAATTACCATGTACTTAATTTCCTCAATTAAATGAATTAACTTCTTATCTACTCCCTCATCCCAATAATAAAGTTCCTTAACAGTTGATTTATAATATGCAAGCCGAAATGTTTCAAGATTATATAATAGCTCTTCTATATTTAAATGATGTCCAAGTTAGATCTCCTCAATTTCTATATAATGAAATACCCCTTGTTGTCATTCAAGAATATAAAGAGGATAAATCTCGTGAAGAGGAGGAAAATCCTCAACAAGAAATTACTCCTCAGAAGGAATATATTCGTACACAAATAGATGAAAACAAAATAAAATCAATTCCTACAATTCGTATAGCTAAGCAATGATCTATTTCCTTACAAAATCCCGCCTTTTCGAAGAGATTACAAATTGATGAAGGTATAGATAAGAAAATAGTTTTATGTGATTATAAAATATTAGATGAATTCAAAAATATTTGGATCAAAATTCCATTGCCTCAACCTTTAAAGGAAATGCCTATTTTTCCAAAAGTTAAAGGAGTTATGTATTGAAAATCCTATCAGAAAATGAAAATAATTCTAAAGAGTGCAATTGATCAAAAATATTGAAAGCATTGTGATGCAAAAACCAAAAATTGAAAAATACTTAGATCCACTTAATCCAATTGTAAAGGTGCATACCAATGGAAATGAAATTCCAAACACTTTGACTGTATTATGTGCAAATATAAATATTATTTCAAAATAATACAATGGATAAGGTGAAATTAACTAATATTCAATATAATCATACTTTATTGGAATGAGAAGATATAGATGTTCTCAAGTGTAAGGGTATATTAGAATATGTATAAGTACTCCTATATCCATGGGAGTATCCTATTTATTTTATGAAACTAACACCAAAAACTAATCTATGATAACATCTATGATTCTTGGTAGGCCACGGTTAGCTAATATTGATGCATTCATATGTTGCAAGTCTAGTGATATGTTAACTTCAAGTGGAAATATCACTAAAATGTTCATCTCATATGTACGAGTAACAAAAATAATTGAAATATAGAATGGGAAATGAATTGAAAGAGATGATGGAAATTATGAAGATATTAAACTAGTTTTAACTATCTCACAAAATTATGAGGAAGATTAATTAGTGAATTTAATGAATAATCATTATTTTTCATCATATTGTGAACAAAATTATTGTGTCCATATATTAGAGCAAAACTTTCAAGAAGAATTCAATATTGAATACTTTTCATCTTCACAATCTAAAATGTTATTAAACTCAATGGAAAGGTTTGACAATTCTCTTAGAGAAATTTATCCACTTAAAACATTAGACATTGACAATAACTTCGAGGAATTTCGAAAGAAATAGTTAATAAATATGCTACAAAAACATTCCTCTATATTTACATGGGAATATATTGACATGAAAGGAATTAAATCAAATAGATGTATGTGTAAAATTTACTTACAAGAGAGTGTCAAACCTGTAGGACAACCTCAAGGAATGATGAATCATAATATGAGGGAGATTGTTAAAGATGAGTTACAAAAATTTCTCAATGTGAATTTTATTTACATAATTTGAGATATCCAATGGGTTTCACCATTACTTAGTCTGCCTAAGAAAACTTAAAAGTGGAGAGTTTTTCTTAAAAGTGGAGAGTATGCATAGATTATGGATAATTAAATAAAGTAACTCTAAAGATCATTTCTCATTACCATTTAATGATCAAGTATTTAATTAGAAGGGAAGAAGTATTTCTCTTTTCTTGATTGACTCAGCACATAAAATCACATTCAACTTGCATAAGAAGACGAATATAAGATAAGTTTTAATTGTCCATAGGGTATGTATGCTTACATGGAATGCCCTTTTCTTTTGCATAATTCCCCTATTACACTTCAGAGAGCAATATTAGGTATCATTTCTTGCTTGATCGATGATTTTGTAGAAGCTTATATGGATGATTTTACTCTTTATCGAAATACTTTTGTAGGGGATATGGAGAATTTGAAAAATTGCCTTATTATATGTAAGGAAGTTAATATTTCATTATGTCATTAAAAAATCATTCTGATTTTTAGCGAAGGAATTGTTCGGGTGTTAGAATCAATGTAGATTCATTAAAGGTTGACATTATCTCTAAAATTTCAGTAGCAACATGTTAAGGGGATGTTAGAAGTTTTCTTAGATTCAGGAGTTAATATAGAAGTTTTATAGAAAACTTCACAAAGATTGTTTCACCACTTTTCAAATTACTCACTAAAGATTGTCAATTTCATTGGAATTATATTCGTTAAAAAGCTTTTGAATTGTTGAAACATAAATTTTGAGACACCAATTTCAAGAGGGAAAAATTGGTCCTGTCCACTTGATATTTCTAATAATGCTTCAAATACAACCATAGGTGTTGTATTGGGACAAAAATACTTTACTCATTATGCTATATACTATTTTAAAATACGAAAGCTTTGTGCAAAAACTTTAAAGTCCTATGCAAAAAGTTGAACGTACTTTGCAGACAACTGAATAGAAGTAAATTTACTTTTCAAAAATCTAAATATAATAGAATGTACTTTACATTGATTTGAATGTAATTTGCAAATAACTAAATGTGCTTCCGAGAAAATTGAATGCTCAATGTTACAATTACATAAAATGTGGATTTCTTCTTCAAAACATTTGAGATCAATGATTATATATAGAACATAAAGTTAAAGATCATATGTAGAGAAACAAGAACAAATATGACACATTTATATTTTCTTCCAATGACCGCAAAAAACCCTTAAGGGGGAAAACCTGAACAATTCTTCTTCTATTATATTTCTTCAATTTTTTAGAAGAGTAGACAAAGAACAAGAATGCATAAAGTCAACAATGTCTCATCTTGTTGATGTTTAAGTGGACATGCCTTTTACTTGAATATATTCTCCTTCTCTTACATATCATCTCGTTCACACATTCTCTTCCTCCTCCATCACTGTAGTCCACACTAAAAAATATTTCTTATTCACAATGAACATGATATTCTCAATTCTCACTTTTTTCTTTATTAAATAGATGAGAAGGAGAGAAGTTACAAAATGTATTTATTCCTTTACCCAATAATAGGAAAATAAAATTCCCTGAGGGAGGAGTTACTTGAGGAGAAGTGGAATTCATCCAACAATAGAGAGAAAGGTTTTGGAAATAATACTGAGAGGGGGGGTGAATCAGTATTATCAAATTCTTTTCAATATATCTTCTTTATTTATACTTTGAATTATTCTTTTTATGTTAGTACCATAAAATAATCAGCATGAACAAGAAAAACAAATAGTCACACCAAAGAACACCAGATATAAGGCGGAAACCCAATGTGGGTGAAAACCACCTACTGCAATATGTCTCTATCTTCTTTCAATTAGAAAACCCTTTTACAATGATCTTGTATTGGTGCAGTCCTTTACCAGTACGCAGGATGCAACCTGCAAAGAGCTACAACTCTCTCTCATTTTCCAGTTTCTCGTGGAAGGGAGCTACAACCCCCTTTGCTCTTTTAAGGACCATGTTTCATTATTTTTCAGACTCGATCCATGAACATAAAATAATCATCAAGTACATGAAAATCACCCAATCTACTTGTGCAATAAACCAATGAATTACCCACTCTTCAGAATGCTGTAAACAAAAAATAATAGCAGAAATCTAACCCCAGAACTCTGCTGTAATAGATAAAAGACAATCAATAACTGTTTCAAAATAAGACCACAACTTCACCAACAGGGGCCTGCGTATGTCCGCAGCTCTTCTGAGATAGAACTGCACAGATCCGCACTGGTTGTTCTTTTGCTCTGCGAACTTTCCTTCAGATCCACACCTTCACTTCTGACTTACTGCATAGACCCGCACTATGCATCTATGTAATCATCATCTTAAAATGTCATCAAAATTTTATAGTCATTACCTCATTCATCTTCATCACTATTTGATAGACCGTCACTGTCTTCATGAGTGTAGTAGCTCTTCTTATTTGCATTCTATTTTTTATTCCATCTAATAGGTTCCTTTCCCTTGTCGATATTATCCTTATGAGGACATTTGGCAGCATAGTGACCTACTCTTCCACAAGCAAAGCATTTGAACGACAACTTACCTCTGAACTGTCCAGTACCTCGTTGAAGATTTCTGACAAAATTTGAATCTTCTTTTTCGCCTGATTCATAGTACTCTCCTTTCCCTGAAGCCTTGAAGGCAGCTTCTGTCCTGTCAGATGGACCTCCTTTCCTCATTTCATAAGCAGTTAGAATTCCATGCAGTTGTGACATTTTAAGATGTTGGAGATTTTCCTTTTCTTCTATAGTAGAAACTTTAGATTCAAACCTAGGTGACAAAGATCTTAGAATTTTTTCAACCACAACAGCTTCTTTTATTTCTTCACCCATATTTTTCATACAATTAACAATCTCATCAACACGGAGAAAATAGTTAGCCACACTTTCATCATTACACATATTGAGATTTTCATACTGAATCGTGAGGGTTTGAAGTTTTGCACGTTTTACCTGATCATCACCTTCATAGCTCATAACAATCTTGTCCCATATTTCTTTTGCAGATTTATACTGTATAAATTTCACAAATTCTGATTGAGATGGGCATCCTAGAAGAGTATTGACTGCCTTTGCATTTGTTTCATATTTATTTTTCTCTGATGGATCTGTAGGAGTAGCTGATGGAAAAGTATATCTTGTTTCAATGATGTGCCAAACTTCTGTACCCAAATATTGAAGATAGGCAGTAACTCTTACCTTCCAATATAGGAAGTTTTTCCCATCAAAAATAGGTGGCCTCATCGATGCTTCCCTCTCATAGTTGCTCATGATGATGGATCTTCCTTCAAGCGATGAAGCTCCTTCAGAAGGACCTGCTCTGATACCAATTGTTGGAATTAATACTGAGAGGGGGGGTGAATAAGTATTATCAAATTCTTTTCAATATATCTTCTTTATTTATACTTTGAATTATTCTTTGTATGTTAGTACCATAAAATAATCAGCATGAACAAGAAAAATAGATAGTCACACCAAAGAAAACCGCCTGCTGCAATATGTCTCTATCTTCTTTCAATTAGAAACTCATTTTACAATAATCTTGTACTAGTTCAGTCCTTTACCAGTACGGAGGCTGCAACCTGGAGAGAGATACAACTCTCTCTCGTTTTCCAGTTTCTCCTGGAAGGGAGCTACAAACCCCTTTTCTCTTGCAAGGACCATGTTTCATTAATTTTCAAACTCGATCCATGAACATCAAATAATCATCAAGTACATGAAAATCACACAATCTCCTTGTACAATAAACCAATGAATTACCCACTCTTCAGAATGAACAGAAAAGAATACCAGAAATCTAACATCAGAACTCTGCTGTAATAGATAAAAGACAATCAACAATTGTTTCAAAATAAGACCGCAACTTCACCAACAGGGACCTGCGTTTGTCCACAGCTCTTCTAAGACAGAACTGTGTAGATCCGCACTGGTTGTACTTCTGGTCTGTGAACTTTTCTTCAGATCCACACCTTCACTTCTGACTTACTCCGTAGACCCGCACTGTGCCTTCTTCAAGCCTGCGTACCTAACACTTCGCACTTGATTGTGCTGCATGTGCCCCGCACTGTGCCTTCTCCTGTACTGCGTACCCCGCACTTCGCTTTTTCTGCGTTGCATACCCACGCACTTCGCCTTTGACTGGGCTGCATACCCATGCACTGCACACTCAGATCGCCTGCAGACTTCTGATTAGGGCCAGATTTTTCAGTATACCAATGTGCCACAGTGAGTCAGGTCCATAGATCTGTCCATGAGCCCGAGAGATCACGACATGCCAATAGATTCACCTTAAGTTAAGTTATCTCCTTGAGTTAGATCTAGCTTTTAAAATCAATCACCCAAAATTTCAGATCTTTAAGATATTCAAATGAAAGATGCCAAAACCCAAGTGATCTCCTTCCCTATTTATAGACAAGCCCTTATTCACACCACGGGACAAAACCATCAATGAAAAATATAAGGGATCCAAACCGAGGCTAAAATAGATCCTATACCACGGGCCAAAACCATAGCATCAGAAAAAATGCGGGCTAAATACCACTAGCCAAACATAAGAAATCCCATGTAAGTGCGCTTCACTACCTTGAAGTGTGTGCACTGGGGTACGCACCTTTTGAACAAATAACCTGCGGCTATGATCGCACTTCCTGCATGGTGAACCTACTGGTCTGCACCCTTTGAACCATTCACCTGCGAGCCTCTTAATTTCCATCATTTTGAGAGCCTGAACAGACCATTGCCACTTGAGTGAGTTGCCATCAAGTACAACACCTGTATCATAGAGCCATACCAGAATCATAATGCCAACAATCTCCCCTTTTGGACTTGATGGCAACCTCAAGATCCTCAACTTCATTCTCCCTCTTTGACATCAAGGGCAAAGGTTTATTCTCCCCCTAAGAACATGCTCCCCGTGACTATAAACCAGATCTCCAAAGAGGAATCATAATCCACCGAACACCATAAACGACCATGAATGAGATAGAGACATATTGCAACCATGTTTAGATCAGTATCCATTTTATCCTTTTGTGATACCATAATGCCAAAAATGCATTATATGCTCCCCCTGAACGTGTACCATTCGATCTTCAACCAATCCGCAAACCAGCACATGTACGCATATACCCTGATGAACCTTGCGTACAACCAACACCCAGAAGAGATTCAACAAAAAGATGATGCATCAACAACCCCTAGATTTTGAATGAGGTATTGAAAGGTTTCCCTGGGTAGTGGTTTGGTGAGTATATCAACAACTTGTTCCTTGACCTTTTGTTCAAGCACTTGTTCCCGGAGAAAATGATACTTGATCAGTATGTGCTTGGTATTTGAATGCATGAATGGGTTCTTTGAAATGATGATTGCACTTGTATTATCACATAAGATGGAGATAGGTGGTGTACAAGTGATTTGAAAATCCTGCAAGGTCTGCATCATCCAAAGGAATTGAGTGCAGAAAGATGCAGAAGCAACATATTCTTCTTTAGCTGTATACAAGGCAATCGAACTCTCTTTCTTGCTGAACCAAGATACTAATTTGAAACCCATAAAGAATGCACCACCACTTGTGCTCTTCCTGTCATCCACGCTTCCGGCCCAATCTGCATCTGTATAAGCATGAAGTGTGAGATCAGTATCTCTAGGATACCATAAGCCATAATTTTCTTCCTAACCATAAAATATTTACATCGATAACATATTTAGTTAGAGGCGAAATGAATATATTAAGTTACAGGCGAAATGAATATATAAAAATATTCACAATCATGAAGTTAATTTTTGAATAGCTTCGCATTACCTCTGGTAAACTAGGTTTGATCCAATGAGGATTCTGAGAGAGTAAAACAGTGTTGTTCACTGTACTTACAGTGAATAGTATTATCGGTAATTATAGTGAATATCATTACAGTGAATAGTATTATGGGTAATTATAGTGAATATCATTATCTCGGAATCAAAATTGTAAACATAATTGGATGAAGCCCAGTTTTCACGAGGTGAAACTAATTCATTTACAAATAATTTCATCATTCATTTTAGTGATTAGATGAATATGTGTATACATTCCTTTCACTTTCACAAAATAACTATTGTACCACCACAGTTATATTACTATTTAACACCAAACTGAAAAACTTGTTTGGTACCAGTAGCTCATACAACTAAGTGCACCCGCTGTAAAATAATTTGTTTTAAGGGCTTCTGAAAGTGTTCATTTCGACCGAGGTCACACAATTTTCATTTTATAAATTCAAGCATTAACCTTTTAGTATTATATTTTGTAAATTTGGATGGTTCTACTCAGTAAAAATTATCTCATCAGAATTTTATAGAAAGGTTTTTTTCGTTTTTTAATTATTAATTATGAAATTAATTATTAAAATAGGAAAATCCAATTTTTTTATAAGTTAGTTAAACTAAAATGAACATGAATAAATATAATAATTATTGATAATAATAATATATTATGTTATTAATAATGGTGTGGAGAGAGGCCTTCTTTTGAGCACAATAGATATGTAATATTTGATATTTTTGCCTCTAAATTACATTAAAATATATAAAAATAAATAAGTTAAATAACAAGAGTAATATGAAGTAATGTAAAGTTTTAAATTAGGTGAAAATAAAATAAGAATAATAATAATAAATACAACAATGTGGTGCTAAATATTTATGATATTTATATTGAATGTAGTTTATTTAAACAGAAATTAAATCAACCTAGATCAATCTTAACCATGGAGCTATCACCTACTCAAAGGGATGGAATTTCTTGGCATCCAAAGAGAAATCTTGTTTAGTTTACACTTTTAAATTGATTATATTCCACAGGACTACCATGACTTCTCAATACCATGGGTCATTGTTGATTATTATTTTATTTTATTTTTATGTAATTTGAGTTAGTCAAAATAAACATTACATTACAACATCTCTACTATACTCACTTGGAGAGTACCTTTTACGGACATTAATATATTTATCTTAATTTTAAGAGTGAGCATTTTTCCCTACATCTCTCAAGTGGCCTCCTCCTTGGAGAAGTGCTTCCATTGCAATTTAATGTAGGTAATGACTCTAGAATAATTTCTCTATGACCTAATACTTGTAGTGGTTCAACCTACAACCCTCCTCTTGGTTCCACTTGCAGAAACGTTTAATCAATGAGGTGAAAACTATCATGAACATACATTTTCAATAAACAGACATGTAAAACAATATTCACATTTATATGGCTTGGTAGCACAAGGAGGTAGGCCACCAAGGCAACTCCATTTAATATCTCTAATTGTATACAAAACCTTGGTGCCAACTTAGCAGAAGTTCCTAATCTAAATACACTCTTTTTTTGTTTTACCTGCATCTATACATGTTCTCCCACTTTTTATTCTTTATGCATTATCTTCTTATTTGCATATCCTTTCTAGCTATCGTAGGGATGTTGGACAATTGATATTGTCTTTAACTTTGGTGGCATTTGGAATGTTACCATTTGATATCAACCATACTAGCATTGAGATGATATGCAACAAATATCGGCACTTAAGCCATAGTATGATGACTATGATGGAAAATGCATAAGGAGGACACCATTGGATTGTTAAACTTAGTCTGAATAGCCAGAAAGTTTGTTAATTGTGCCCAAAGTGAATGTGCTAGGAAGTAAGCGAAAAGACACATCAACCAAACATCTCATCCTTGCAAGGTCTTAATTTCCAATGATAAAATAGTATACCCCACGTGACATATAATCTCTCTAAGAGGAGCTTGAAATAATTTATTTCTCCAGTTTAAAGAAGTGTCAAGATAAAAGTGTTGGGCTTGGGAAAGACTTTAGGGTTTAGATAAATGACTTGACATATGGGAATTAAGAATGGAAGTAAATACAATTGGTGAGAGCACTCATTCAAGGTAGTGAAGGACCACGATGCACAGGAGCAATTTAATGTAGCGTGTTGTGAAACACTATTGATCATCCCTGAGATTCATTGAAAGCTATCATGAATTAAATGAAAATGAGTGTTTGTTGTATTATTCTTCTCTTCCCCTATCAGCCTTGAAGAGAAAAAAAGAAGAGCCATGTTGTGAGTACATGTAGTTATTAATGGAGGAGCTATTTGATTCAATAGTTTGAATCTGACTTAATTCTCAACCTATAAAACAATCCACAACCCCTTCTTTGGGTTAACTCTTCTCCCATGTCTGAGTATAGTATGGGAAGCCATGCATTGCTAGTGCTACAGAGGAACAACAATGTGGTTAGTAATTAAACAAAGGAAGTGAAAGTAGAACTTGTGTGAATTTAATTGTTCAGCATTGTGAGTGTGCAAGTGTGTAAGATAGATAGAGTGAAGAACATGGTGGTGAGTAAAGGTAGTTGAGCAACAAGGAGAACCCTTCAAAAGAGAGTTATAGAGATGAATGAAAAGACTTGGTACTACATTACACAATATTTATATTTTTGTGTAAATGTATTATCCTCTATTTTCAATTTGAAAATTGTATGAAAGGAAGAACAATGGCTAGAGGAGAGTTGTACATTGAATTTCTTTCTTTCCTAATAACCATTCCATATGGTATATTATTGTTCATAAAAAAAATAATTTTCTTTCTGTCCTAACAACCATTCCATATGATATATTCTTGTTCTTATGGACTTCTTAAAGCTTTTGGAGTTCATGGTTTCATATGGACTTCTTAAAGCTTTTGGACTTCGTGGTTTCAAATGGACAGATTTCCAGTATTTTGTCAATATAGGTGCGGTTTGTCTGTCTCTTCAAATATCTGAAATATGATGTTGTTTGTCTTTCTAGCCAGCTAAGTTCATTCTTAATTAGTCTTTCTAAGTGCATTTGTTTACATCTTTATACAAAAGGGATGATGGGTAACCTGCTTATGTTCTGACATTTTTGTTGCTTCTTAATAACCTAATATAGCTGAGGAGTGCGTGGTAGTGTCGCATATCTCAAGGAAGTAAAAGAGACTTTCAAGGATAATAAAGAGAAATATGATGACTTCATTGAGGTCATGAAAGCTTTCAAAGGCCGAAGGTCTATACTTGTTTTATATAAAGATTGGCATTATCCATCAATACCTGTTATTTTCCTTGGTTTCCATTAACTACAAATCTTAATATTGATGACTATTTTTCTGCCAACTCTGCAGAGTTCATACGGTTGATGTTGTAACTTGAGTAAAAAATTTATTTGAAGGCCATAATTCCCTTATTTTGGGTTTCAATATCTTTTTGCCTAAAGGTTATGAAATTATATTTCCTTGAGGGCAAGTTGACTTTCGGGGAGTAACCAGTTATGTTAATAAGATCAAGGTAATGTAGATGAGAAATTATATTGATAAAACTGAGAAAATGCACATGAGGATGTATTAGTTTTTTGATATTTGAAAGCTATTTTATATTTACAACCTAATTTATTGTAACTAGATGTGTTTTTGAAATGTTGAACTCTTATAGGAGTATTTGTTATAATATTCTTGTTTTGACATTCTTGTTTTGGTTTATTGTTTTCACACAAGGTTTCAAAGAGATGAACAAGTACACTTGAACTTTTTAAATATACTAAACATGTGCAAATCTGGGAACAAATCAATAGATGAAGTATATAAAGAGGTACTTTCTAGTGTTTTGCCAATATGAGAACATAAATGTTAATTTTTTCTAATTCTTTTAAGCTATGTTATTCTATAAGGAATTTAATTCTATTTGTCTATATGCAGGTGGACACACTATTTTATGATCATCAAGATTTACTAGAAGAATTTATACTTTTTCTACTAGATATCAGATTTATTAGAAGAATTTGCACTTTTACTACCAAATGAGATAGGTGGAAATACTATTTTATGATCACCAAGATTTACTAGAATAATTTATACCTTTTTTACTAGATGAGACAACTCCAACTCCCATTTCCAATGTGCATTTCTAGTAATTTCTATTGGGTATTTACACAAAGAAATAGTGGTGAAGGCCTCTTATCTAATCACTATGCTATATGTTAAAAGAATCAGTGACTATGCTTTATCAATGTAGTAGTAAAAAGTACAAACTTAGACAACCCATTGAAAGTTTCTTCCATTTTATATTAACATATAGTTATGAATGATGTCATATTATTGATTGCAAATTCCTAAAGCTATGCTCATTTTTCCAATAAACATTTTATTATTTAGTCAAAGTGGGTCAATATATTACAGACTCAATTCTATTCCATGTGAAAAGATTAGTAATCTTTTTTCGTGCTTTTAAAAATAACCATGGTCAATTTCACAATTAGAGTTATTTTTGAGAAGACAAAAATCAATAGT
>APFE030681489.1:0-12406 GCA_000404065.3 Pinus taeda
TAGACATATGGATCATGGTCTATGAGTTGCAGGATGCTATTTGTGGATGATTGGTCAAGTTGGTACAAATAGATGGACCTCTATTTTTAGACATATGGGCGAAGTCTATTTTTAGACTGCAGGCTAAAAATAGAACAGTCGAATATTATTAGCTCTTAATAATATTTGGACTATAAACATTATCTTATTCTCTTGGAGCACTTCAGTTCGAGCTACAGATGTGGCACATGCAACTGACAGAAGGAAATACACTTTTCTTATGGGTTACTTGAGATATTGCATGAAGGACTTTAGTTAGAACTCAAGTGATTGAGTTTGGTGGAGTTGAATGAGGAGTTTGAGGAGTTGTGTTCAGTTTGACTTAGTTGAACTAGTTGTATTTACTCTAACTGACAAATACACTAGTGATGAGTGGTGTGAATTAATTATTAATTAATTCACTAATTATTAACTCATAAATCAACTAAAGAATACATCAGTTAACTCAGTGCATGCACAAGTGTTAGAGGTGAGTGAAGGGCAAGACAACTGTCAGTTGTGACTATAGTTGCGCATGTGATTTGCACAATAAATGGATTGAGTTGCCAATGAGGATTGCGTAGTGTTACACAAGAGAAATACTAGTTTGGTTCAGTCATTCATCCATTCTCATGCAGGATTGCGCAATGGAGGCAAACAAGCAGCGGAGGAGATTTGAGCCAATGATTGCTTCAGATCTGAGCTAATTTTTGTGTAACAGGTGGAGATAGTACTGAGTAATTGCGAGGAGTATTGTACTATGTATTGTTACATGTTCTCAATCAATATAATATATAGATAGTTGGGGGTTTTCAGTTGTATGCTTTCCCGATGATATACTATGTTGATATGTGTGATTGATGTTTCAATGTGTGCATGCGATTGATGTTTTAATTCTGCAAATTGATTATCAACGTAGAGGAGGTTATGTATTATGCATGCATTCCGCAAATAGTGTATAGTCAGGATAATCTCTGTGAATACGTGTTATATTATTCAAAATTTCTACATGTATGTTGTGCTTCCATCGATTCCACTTCTTTAAGGTTACATAAGAGGTTGAATCTAATCATAGTATCCTCTCATCAATGGTTTAACCCGGTTGGCTGGTTACTTGGGTAGATGTAGGACGAGGGTGTTAAACACACTTTGTATATTAATCTTATATTTTGATAGGTTTATTGAAATATCAAGTGTATGCACCCATTCAATGGGTGTTTATACTTTATAATTGAGTAAATGTATAAAGAGATAAGCTGAAAATGCAATACACAATTTTTTTTCCTCCTTTTTTTTCTTTAAATTTCTAATTCTTATTTATTGTTTTAATTCTTATTTAAATTTTTCCTTGGGGTGTATATAGTTAATATTTGTTTTGAAAAGATAGTTTTCCTTTTTTTTATTTTTCTAATTCCTAACTCCTATTTTATTAGTTTAGCTGTTATTCTATTATTTCCTTAAAAAATACATTTTAATGCTCGAAATTCCCTTAGTAAAATTGAATGGATACTAACTTTTTAGAATACCTTTTAAAAATTGTCCCATGGGGCATAAAGTAGAAGGTATTAAGTTAAGGCACTTTGTTTTGTAAAGGTCACTGGTTTGAAAGTCTATGGGCAAAAATATGAACATGCTAAGGGTTGGTGTGGTCCACATTGGGTGTGGTCCACAGGTGTTGCAAATACTAAGAGGGGTTGAATCTGTATTTCTCATCAATTAGTATTTTTTAACCACATATAGTATAAATTATCATTAACATCATATAAACATAAATCAAAATGACATGAACAATAAATACCACTCAACAATGCACAAACATCAAGACAATAGAGACCATATTTTTAGGAGGAAACCATTCATGGAGAAAAACCACCAAATGTTTCTTAATATCTGTCTTTAATAATTTTTTCTCAACATTTTAAGCTTCAACTGAAGGATTCTCCAACCCCCTCATTTATAGGCTCCAACCTAAGGGATGCTCCAATGCCTTGGTTTACCAGCTCTAACCAAAAAAATGCTTTAACATCCTAGTTTATATGTTCGACATGAAGGATGCTCCAAAACCATATTCACCAGCTACAAGTAGAAGGATGCAATATTTTTGCAGGCTTTAACATACTCTAGAATCACATTGCCACTGTGAATTGTTCTCACGCTCCAACCTAAAGGAGAATCCACTCTCCTACCTTGCACCACCCTGTCACCCTGCTAAGCAAGTTGCCACTTGTGTTGAAGGATCCATCCTTCAGCTCACCATGACAGACCACATTTCACAATTTTTAGACTAGATCCACCTATCTCTTATCTACTCAATCAAGATAGACAAATAATTTTATTGCCACACAAATATTTTTACTGTCGCTCCTCTTACAACATCAGCAACATTACCAAATCATCATCAACACATCAAGCTATGAATCTCAATGTTTAAAAAACTATCATATATTCACAAACCCTAACTCAACATCTTGCTCAATATCAAACAATAGAAGTTTCTTGCCTAGTATATAAATAAAAATAAGCAAATACTCTGATCTCTACTAAATACGTTATAATTGTGATCAATAACATATAATTGTATTAAAAAAGATACCCATGCCCATCTCAATTTCATCATTTAGGTTAATCACATCCCCTTTATGGAATATATTTTGTCAGTGAGTCCAAAACCTCTATGACCTATTCATGCTAAAACTAGATTATGCCCATAAAATATTATATCACCGGGGATTCAGAAGCATCCACCTCCAAGCATTGATTGTTGTGTGTTTCCTGAACCCAATTCTACTCAAGAATGAGCTCAAAAATCATCGAATTAATCATTAGATAAAATGCCCATTTCATGGAATGTTAGACAAAATGGCCACTAACCAGTGATGGTGTTAATATTTCCTTCTAAAACTCACTATTTGTTCGAAATGATGACACACTTAAAATGAACTAAAGTTAATTTGACATTGGTGAAGGAATATCACAAGTATGAATATAATTGAAGCATGTCATATCATCCAAATGTAGCAATATATTGCAACCATATAGTGACCAAACATAATGTATTTAATTGTATATTTTGTTGCTCCACCTGTTCGAGCACATATAATGTAGCCATATGAACAATCACATGTCAGTATTTACATTAAGCTCACTTTCAACTCAAAGCTTATAAAACCGATGTCTTCCTAGTCCAATGTTTTCTCCTTTAAGGTGTTGAAGAACAAGATCATCTCAATTGCTAAATGGTACTTCGATAGGAAGTGCACTCTAGTACAAACCCTAGGAAGTTGTAATGGTCAGCACAATGGAGATTTCTATAATGATGATAAAATCCTTTAGGTTGTTTAATTAAAGCACTAAGAACATTGAAAAACGTTCAATCTTCATACTAGGGCTACAATTAAGTGTTTGCAATGTGATTTTCATGTGTAAATAGGCCCGAAATAATCAATGACCCCTGTTTTATCGTTAATATTCCTATGAAAAATATGCTCATGGGTCTGCTCATGTTCTAGCTCAATTTCCTTAACCAATAGTTTCACATTAATATTTGAAGCAGTCATTTTAAGAGATTGAATCCACATTCAAATAGGTCCGAAAAAGGTGTTTATATATTTAATTCTCAAGTTAGTATAAAAAAAAAAAAAATCACTACAAAGATATCCGTACCCTTGCAGAACTCCACATATTAATAAGCACTTCAAAAAGCTCTAACTTCACAGAGTTCACATCTTAGAATATTCTTCAATAATGCCACAACAAACTTCACTTTCTCCTGGTGTATATAGTTAATATTGAGTAAATAATTGTAATAACAAAAAATGTTAATGAAAAATAGGTTTCCTTTTCTTTTTTCTGATTCCTAACTCCTATTTTATGTTTAGATTTATTCTATTATCCTAAAAAAACATTTTAATCATCGAATTCCCTTAATAAATTTGGAATGTATAATAAAATTTTAAAAATACTTTTTAAAAATTGTTCCAAACGGGCATAAAGGTTGAGTGTATTATGTTAAGGCACTTCGTGTTGTATAGGTCACTCATTTGAAAATATATGGGTGAAAATCTAAGCATGCTAAGGGTTAATGTGGTCCAGGCTGGGTGTGGTCCCCAGGGGTTGGAAATATTGAGAGGGGGGTGAATAAATATTTATCATGAATCAGTATTTTTGAACCTCATAGATCATAAATTATCACTAACATCATATCAGCGTAAATCAACATCACATGAAAAATAAACAATACCACTCAGCAATGCACAAACACCAAGATAGTAGAGACCATATTTTTAGGTGGAAACCGTTAAGGGAGAAAAACAACGAAATGTTTCTTAATATCTGTCTTTAATAAAATTAACATCAATATTTTAAGCTCCAACTAAAGGAGGCTCCAACTCCCTCATTTACAAGCTCCAACCTAAAGGACGCTCCAATTTCTTGGTTTACTAGCTCCAACTAGAACAATGCTCCAACATCCTAGTTTATAGGTTCAACTTGAAGGATGCTACAAAACCATATTCACGAGCTGCAACAGGAAGGAGGCAATAATTTTTGCAAGCTCTAACATACCCTAGAATCACACTACCACCTTGAAGTGTTCTCATGCTCCAACCTAAAGTAGACTCCACTATCCCGCCTTGTGCCACCCTGCCACCCTGATGAGAAAGTTGCCACTTGTGCTGAAGGCTCCAACCTTAATCTCACCACGATGGACAACATTTCACAATTTTTAGACTAGATCGATCTATCTATTTTCTACTAAATCAAGATAAACAAATAAGTTTACTGCCACACAATTATTTTTATTTTCAGTCCTCTTACAACATCAATAACATTACCAAACCATCATCGATATAAACCACTGTTTCATGATCAACATGTCAAGCTATGAATATGTTTGTTTAATAAATTATCATATATTCACAAACCCTACCTCAACATACGGATCAATATCAAACCCTAGTAGTTTCTTGCTTAGGATATAAATAAAAATTAGCAATACTCTAATCACACCTAAATACGTTATAAATGTGATCAATGGCATATAATTGTATTTGAAAAGATACCCATGTCCATCTCAAATTCATCATTCTCGTTAATCACATCCCCTTTATGGAATCTATTTTGTCAATGAGTCCAAAATCTCTATGATGTGCTCATGTAAAAACTAGATTATGGCCATAAAATATTATATCACCAGGGATTCACAAGCATCCACCTCCAAACAGTGATCATTGTGTGTTTTCCTGAACTTAGTTCTACTCAAGAATGAGCTCAAAAATCATATATCCAATTAATCATTAGATAAAATGCCCATTTCATGGCATGCTAGATAAAATACCCACTAACTGATGATGGTGTTAAGATTTCCTTCTCCAACTCACTATTTGTTCGAAATGATGACACATTTAAAAGGAACTAAAGTTAATTTCACCTTTAACCGAATGCGTCTCCCACTACGTCCAAACGACTGTCGCACATCATGGGCACACCTGTACCCATGATCTTAGTTTTTCGACTCTCCCATCCATTGGTGGTCATCACGAGCGCTCGTCCAACTTGAGACCTAGATACTAAGGTTGCAAGGGAATGGTAAGATACACTAGCTCATCAATCTCATTGTTTTTGCTGCATGAAAATAAGAAGCTAGATAATCAGATAAAATATGGAGATGTCAAACAAAATTTGTATGACTAGTGCTTTCAACTAAATCTTCTACATTCCAACACGTTCTGCTAGCATCACTATGAGTAGAGGAAGAATGGCTAGTGAAAGACGAAGCAACTTCCGAATTGGTACCGAACGATGCCAATCTACGACACAAGAGCGATTTATGCCCGGACTATGTGGACTCTCGTTTCGATCATGTGGAAACCTTCCTTATGAGTGACTTTGCCTGTGGTGATCACACAGATCCTCTAAGTAATAGTACTCATTGCTAATTTTCTCTGATCATGACTAGAAATGGTGGCTTTAGGTATTTTTGACATCAATTCTCATGTGTCTTACAGGTTTGGTTTCTTCAAGGTGGTCTACATCTTATTTTTGTTCTGAAGAATATAGATATGATATTTTTTGTTTGCTATTATGTTGTGCTTCTTTTCGATACCGTGGAAGCGAAGTATTTTTAAGTATTGCTATGGACCTTGAGCATTTTTGTTTGGTTTCCTCTCAGCATATTTGGCCATAGGTGATATAATGAGAAAAACATTTTTATATCTACTAGCACAATAGTTTTATTCGGAGAAATGGATTTCGCTACAGGCCTTGAGCCTTTATGTTTGGTTCCCTCTTAACATATGTGGCCATAGGTGATATAATGAATAGTTACCGAATTCGGTCGTCCTGGAAAAAAAAGTTCGGAAATTCGATAGTTTGATTCAGTTCGTTAATTAATACATGGATTTGAAATTCGATACAATACACGGTTTATTTGGTTCATGGATTAATATAGTAAGACTAACCAAAATTATAAATTTCTATTTAATACTCTTCCCAAACCCCTTTGGGATTGGGGAAATGACATACACTCGGATTAACACCTCTTATTATGAAATAAGAATTTGTATAGGAAATTTGTTAGCATTGCTTTAATATTTGTAAAAATCTATGACGTTTGATTTATACAATAATATAGAATAAGTTATTTAGATAATGGATATTGGTAAAATAAAAGAATAATATATGTAATTTATATATTTAGAATCATTAAATTTATCAAATTTAAATAAAAAATTGAAGTGAGTGATTTTATAAAAAAAAAATTAAGATAGACATTTTTTATTGGGATTCGAAGTATAAAATTATAAAAGAACATTTTATATTACATGGAATAATAGGTGTAGCTATTATAGGTCATAAATTAGAATTTAAGTTTGGTTTTTGGTGTGTAATTGGATTTCTAAATCTCAATCTGGCCGATATTGCTGTTTTCACAAGCCTAGTTTGCAAGTGTTCCGAATCCGAATGGGTCCGACAATGCTGTTTTCACAAACCTAGTTTGCAAGATTTCCGAATCTGTACGATCTACGTCAACGCTTCCCTTACGGATCAAAATTTGACTTCCAAGAATCTTCTGCTTCCATTAGCCCGAAGTCAAACATCCCAACCCGCTCACACATTACTATTCCACGCTCTCTCCACGCAGTCAACCCACAAAGTTGAAACCACTGGTTAACGTTAAGGAGTTTGAACGCTAAAGCGGGGCTTTGCCATTGCGACCTTTAGACAATCGTTTATCTTCCGTCTGCTCCACGAACGAAGAATCTGTAATTAATTTGAATTGTATTCAACAATCCAGGGTCAGGGTGTGCCTCCGCTCCTCCCCTCTATGTATGCATATAAAAACGAATCTCCCTCGTAATGCATTGTATGCATGCATCAAATATTTCATCTGCAACTACAACTCAACCATAAATCACGTTTCCATAACTCTCATTATCTCAAATATTTCATATGCAAGTATAGATTCATAGCTCTCATTATCTCCAATATTTACACACTATTTCCATAGCTCTCATTATCTCCAATATTTACACACTATTTCCATAGCTCTCATTATCTCCAATACTTAATGCTATCAACCATCTAACCCATCCACAGAAGATTGTCACGATACCAAAGCCTTCGTTGAACATAAGAGCAGAAAAGGATGATGCCTTACCCTAGGAAAATGAAAACTAATGTTTCTGTCATTCTACTTACTGCCGTCGCCCTACTTATGTCGACGTGTTGCTTAAGGAAGGCCCCTTTCTTCGGGTTGCAGCTTCTCCGGCACCTCAACCCGACGGAAATGCTGGCAGTAACATTCAATCTTCTCTTAAAGCCGCGGCAGCAGGAGGATGGCAATCGTTTGGAGGTGATGGTCGCAACCCCCTACTCGTGCTTGCTGCCCGTCAACCCAATCCCCATCTGCCAACTCCTTCACACAAACGGAACATTCATTCTTCAGTTGGGGCGTGGGCAGCAGGACTTTCTGTGTGCCGTCCAGCTTCACCTCAATGCCCACGCAATGCTCCAAGTCCTCCTGGATGTTGCACTGCAAATTCGAAAGTGATTTCCAATGGAAAGGCAGAGTTAGTGAGGAATTATGAGAGCTCCATTGATGCTCGAAAGCATGCGTCAGCAGATCAAGTTAACATCGCAGTCGAAGGAGAACCGCATAAAAGTAGTAACGTTCACAACACCCTTCCTCAACCCAATCCCCATCTTCCAACTCCTTCACACCAACGTAACGTTCATTCTTCCGTTGAGGCGTCACTTTCTATGTGCCCTCCAGCTGCACCTCATTGCCCACGCAATGCTCCAAGTCGTCCTGGATGTTGCAAAGCAAAATCAGAGGAGGAGCAGCAAGTGAAAGCTAACGGCAAGGGTGAGTTAATGAGGAGTTATGAGAGCTCCATTGATGCTGGAAAGCACGCGTCAGCGCATCATATTAACATGGCAGTCGAAGGAGACCGATTTCGCGATTCAGTCACCGCTCACACTCAATCCTTTAAATGTACCAGGAAATTAATTGGCTCTTGAGCCAAACACAGTTTCTCCCACCACACAGAGGCCTGCCTCATATTCATGTTTCTCGTGCCCCGTATTTCTTTCGTGCAAGTATTGTTATAGGATTTCATGCTAATCATTTGCAAGAATATAGATATCCATTCATGATTTCATAGCAAAATAAAATTTGAAAATGGTGGTTTTCAGAATAAAATTTGAAGTTGGTGGTTTGCTGCTCCAATCCAATTCGTGTTTCTAAATGTGGTTGTTACTATTAAAAATATTAAATGCAGAAAAATAAATAATACATATGGGAGAAAAGTACATTTTTGAAAAAAACTAAAACAAAAAGATTTAGGTAAAAATTTGAAGTAGGACGTTGCTAAAATCTGTTGGGAAGAAGTCTATAAAATAAACCACCATGAATCAATAAATAATACACATTGTAGAAAAGTATTTTTTTGAAAAAAACTAAAATAAAAAGATTTAGGTAAAGAGGTTGGGAGACCTTGAAGTAGGAGGCTGCTAAAATCTGTTGGGAAGAAGTCTATAAAATAAACCAGCAGGAATCAATGAGGGGGAAGATTTTAGAGGCAAGAAGGTCTTAGCTCGAGGGAACTATGGGAGATAGTTCAAGGTTGGATGGAAGGTGCTCTATTCTGAAATATTACCTAAGAAGTAAGGGGTAGTTGAACTTTTGTTAAATCCTTATTTCATTTTTATTTTTGCATAGTTCAATAACCTATGGTGATAGAAGAGGAGCAAGAATGTGTATTTGTGTTGATATTGATGTTATAATATCCACATGCAAGATTATGTATTATTTTTTTATTGTTGTTCTTTGTCTAATATTTTGATATGCACACACTTAGGAGAACCATGTCAAAAAAAGTTCCTAATGAGAAAAGTAATGTAAAGTTAAGGATCCGTCTTACTATAAAGGTTAATGTCATATTGGAGTTATTTGATATTAAATAAAATGATGTCTAGGAACTTTTGGAATTCTTTGTAACTCCAAAGAAAATAAGTGGGAGAATAAAGTTTAAGGGTATATTAGATAGCAACTAAAGAAAGAAAAAAAAAAAAACTTATCTAATGATATTTTTGATGTATTATTATTATTAGAAAGTATGTATAGTCTAAGAGAAAAGAAACTTAGAGATTACCATCATTTTCATATCTCTTAATGTAAGATATTTTTATATTTGTAAGTCTATCTAGAAAGGTAAGTAAAGGAGTGCTTGTTCGTATAAACATAACTCTATTTATATTAATTTCTCTAGAATATGCACATTACAGATCCTAGAAGTCTTACATTTTATAAAAGTATATTAGAAGTAACTGTATAATGAAATTACTTAAAGTTTAGACAACTAGTGGTTAATATACAAAAGATTAGTACATAAAGTATAAGGAGGGGCTTCATAGAAAAAGATGGACACTAAAATATTACAATAAATGCAATATTGAAGCTTAAAGGCATATATATGTGTGTGTGTGTGTGAGATAAATTGTCTATACAACGATTCTAGAAAACCAAAAATGATTGCAAAGCAAGAAAGTAGTGTAATGTTATAAATACGTGACAACGGTAAGTCACATAAGAGATCAATATGGAAAAATTGTATGATGAATATAGTGTATACTAGATATACCAAATAATTACCTAAATATTTTCAGTTACAGTAATTATTATAAAGCTACTGTAAACGTTATGTAGAAATTAGTATATGAAAAGTAGAGCTAGAGTGATATATAAAGAAACCATTGGTGAACACTAGAATTATAACTAAAGGCAAACATTGTAAAGGTTGACTTAAGCTAGAAGTAATCATAGAACTTCGTGCAAATTGCTAATTATAAAACTTGTAGAAAAAGGAACGAATTCAAGTTGACTTCGAATACTCATTAAAGAACAGACAAAAATGTATGACCCATAGCATATTAATGAAATTTTCATTTAAACATAATAATGTGTAAATTAATTATATTCATACATTAGACAAAATTCTGTAACATGAACAACAGTCCAAGGACATAACTCGATATCCATTACATTTAGAGCTCAAGGCCAATACCCTTGACAATAGGAAATCATAACCCAAATAAGTTGTAGTAAACCCTCATGGGGTTGAAGTCAGCAAAATTAAGAAACCCTATATGAAAAGTCTAAAATTCCTAGTGGAAAGTCATGTATCACAACGATGCATGCGCAAAATGTGAAATTCTCGGAAAATGACCCACCTGAGGGTAAACAAAATAGGAGTAAAAGTGTGGAATAAGAAGAAAAGTTAATACCCAATAGATGCAAATATTTCTTAGAGTGTCAAATGTTATACCTATAGCAAAAAGGTGAGAAGTCACAGTTAGAATCTTCATAGAATTGATAAACTAATGCTATTAAATGGAAAAAGAGAGAAATTTTTGAATGAGATATACATTCCATCAGTAAGGCCAACTCCTTAGTCCCTAGCTGATCACATTACAATATAAATGCTAGAGGGAATGGTAGCAGAGAGTCCCATCTGAGCAGAGAGAAAGAATTAGCCTTAATGGGAGGTAATAGAAATCCAAGTTGTTATGAAATAAATAAAAGGAAAAGTAAGAGTTCCTCGAAGTACAAGCACCTGTGATGGATGTAAAACACTGGGAATATACACCTAGGTAAATAAATGGGAAAAAAATATTTTATTATTACAAGGAGAAAAGGTATAGGAGTTATCTTATGAAATGTTTGCGAGAACATCAATTTACCTTTGTAACAAGAGCAACCTGAAGAGTCAGTAAATATACAAATCTCTCCCTCTCAGATATATTATGGAAGGGTATCGTGAGGAGTATTGACGATGGGCATCATGTAGGAAACATTCAAAATTAATTGAAAAAACATGGAAACCCTTATTATAAACTATGAATAAAGTAAGGGAAATCAAGTTCGGAAGCACCTCTAGAAGAGGAGAACAAATCTGTTCTAGTTGAAATTCATATGAAATTAAAAGAAGTGGGAGTGTACAGGCAACCAACACCAAACTGATATATACCTTATTACCCAAATATAGTTTGCAACTGCGTCATGAAATCTTCAAGGAATTTCTGGGTAGAGCAGAACAAAATATACGTGTACTTTTTCTCTCCAATCAAAAATTTAGTTGGGTAGGAAAATAATATGTAGCAATCCTAATTATATTATAAATAAGGCCAGCGAAATTAAGATAGTGATGGATGAAACCCCCATGGAAATTAGTAAGGTTTCATCTTGCAATAATGGCATCAAAAATTTAATAAAGAAAACAAGGAAAAGAAATTTGTTTCTCAAGCACGGTTAATGAGTTAATCAAACAACACCCAAAAATGAAATTTTAGAAATTGTGTGAGAAGATTTTACCTATATTAAGAAGTTGACCCCTCTACCAGGAAGCCAGGCATGTAAGGGGCAAGCCAAAGATACTAAAAACAAAAATAAGGAATGTTAATGCTATCAAGAAACAACTTGACTCTAGTTCAACTGTGAATGCCACATAAATCGGGATAAGATCTTACCATCATGTCAGAGATGAAATATCCAACAAGCTCTCCAATGTCTAGCTAGGAATCTCAGCTAAATCACCTTAAAACTAGAGAAACAATGTAAGAGAAGATTGGTGGCTTGTCGGAGATGGACACCATATTTTGTTTCCAAAAAAAAAGAATAATCAAAGGCCACCAGAGGTGATACTAAAAAGGAAACCCTATGGTTTTCCCAAACAATCGTGACCATCCACACCTCCCCAAAAATATACCACTCTCCATGGTCTAGGCATTAGGCAAGTGAGGTCCACATGGCAACTCACTCAGAGGTTGGTACAGGTCCTCAGAGGTTGGTACAGGTGATGGCAACTTAATCAGAGGACAGATCTCAGTA
>APFE030681498.1:0-15466 GCA_000404065.3 Pinus taeda
TGTGGAGAAAAGGAAGGCCATCAAAATTAATTTCACCCTGTCCTTTCTTAACCAATCAAAACATCCATGGGATCTTCCTGCGGTCATCTCTAAGTCTAAATTAAAATAGAATGGGATCTTCCTGCGGGCATCTCTTTCGAATTGCACAATCAACGGAAACCGAAAGGGGCGAGTGTTAACGATCCGCCAAAAAAATACAACTCGCTCCTATTTACGAACATACATTCTGGAAAAATAACCTGATAATCTAATTAACCCCACTAACGCACACATATATAATGCTCAAATTCATTCATAAAACTATTAAAGCCAATCAATAAATTCATTTCTAAAACTATGCCCTGGGTGTTGTGAGAATATTCATTAAACGATCCCACGCAATTAAAATCCAAGGTAGAATGTTAGAATACTAATGATAGAATACTAAAGTGCATTTGTGAAGGAAATTGAAACCAGGCCAAAGCAGCAGAACGCTTTGGAGGGGACTGGGACGGAAAGCAGAGAAGCTCCTGGAAAAATTGAATGGACTAATTCCATTTCCATGAGTCTTACTGTTACACAACCTGAGCAGAAAAAACAATCTGCTAAGCGAACCCGCAGCGGTGTTAATGGTATGACACAAGACAGAGGCCAGGACGATTCTGACATGAAAAAATTAATGGCCGAGGATCATGTTCTTGTGAAAGCTGAACCGATGGTGACAGATGATGAATTGAAGCAGAAATGCGATGATTTTATTGCTAAAGTCCATCACCAAATACGTTTACAGAATAGTGCATACTTCACAGATTACAACAGTCAAATGGGTTTATCTGTGAGTGGTTTGGAGAAATGAGGGTTACCCAAGTTCGATATCAACAATTTTGACATTTAAATTTATATTAAATATTGTTGTAATACTTCTACTTTGTTGTTGATCCATTTTATAATAGTTTTCTGGAATCAATCTTATTAACCAGACCCGGAATGTGTTTGGGATTGTAGACTCATCCAAACACAATTTTGTAACTAGGATCTCTCAATCTAGAGTATTAGGCTAGAGTATTATGAACGCATAGCATAAGAAGCATCAGGATCGCCCACCATTCGGGTCATCGAACAAAGGAAAGGAATACCTATATGTCTGTAAGGGTATAGATAGGGCAGATTTTTGTTTGTAAGGGTATAGATAGGCTAGATTTCTTTTCTTTTGTTTAAATAGGCCGCGCCATTTCGCCTAACAATATGGTTACGAGAATAGCAAGGAAACTAAATAGGCCGCGCCACTTCGTCTTTCTAAAATAAACAACTAAACATCTACAGAACACGGCAATCAACAAAAGAATACTAACCTTGCTTCTTAGGCATATTTCTTTTGCGGCGGTTGAAACTCTGGAAACTCCTCATTCTCAGCTCGAAAAGCGGAGCAAGCACTGGAATAGATGCTCTAGCTTCTGTATATAACCTTTACATCACAGCACAGAAACTCCTCATTATAACCTTTTCATTAGCCGATGCTCTGGAGGCAGAAAGAATTAAACAAACAAAGCACCATCAGCCGAGAAAAATGAAGAAATAAATTATTGAATAGTCACAATTGCTGTTAATTGAAAGTAACCAAATCTGAAAAACGCACAAGGATGCAGTGGGAAGGTGCTACAATATACGTTGTAGAATATTTTTCCACTATTTACACTTGAGTTCTGCAACTTTTACATAATCGAAGAAAAGCTTCAAACAGAAATTAAATAAACAAAAATACACATTAGCACAGAAAGTCTGCAAACAATTAAGGTTATTAAAGCAGAAATGAGAGAATTCGATAAGTCAACTGTGGTTGATTTTAAGAATCAAATCAAATTAAAAAAACAAAACCAGATCTCCCTCACCTCATCCATCCAACCAGAACCAGAAGAGGAATGGAGATTATCTTGGCTGGTTTGGTACAGTAATTGAACGGCGAGAAATACTTATGCCTCGGAATCTTTCGCTCTCTAAGAATTTTTTCCTCTCTGTTCTACACTCTCTCTCACAGGCATTGATTTCACAAACACACCATGCATAACCACAAAAATAGCAATAACATACAACACAAAGAAAGAAAGAAACAGGCATAGCCCCACACAAAAAAAAAAGAGAACAAAGTTCAAACACGCGGACAAAAAAATGGGAGCGCTCCACACATTCAATCATAACACGCCAAACCACCAACGCCTGAGAGAAGATCAGAGACAGACGAAATATACATTAATGAGATTGTGGATGAGTTCTATATATAGTGAATCATGCCATCTTTTTAGGCTTTTCTTAACGGTTAGCTTTTCTGAAATTTTATTTTGAAAGTCAAATTTTCAAGAAAGCATGGGTATTTCTTCAATTCAAAATTTAAAAATGGTTAAAAAATCTCGCGTCCGCGGTTAATTGGAAACAACTGCTAGAGCATCACAGCACAGAGTGTCTGAGAGAGAAAGAAAGACGTAACAGAGTCCAGTCCATGATTAACCTGTTCAATCATTCAACAACAGAAAAACAAAATTCGTCAGGTTATTCAAAATTCCCTGTGGAATGAATTAAAGGAACAAACCGATTAAACCAAGGGAACAGAAAATTACCCCAATCGCCTGTGGCCTTTCCTTCCCTCTGGTTTTTGGACTGTGTAAAAATTCCTCCTCCTGAACACAACCTCGTCTCCATTGCCAATTACTATCACTCTTCATTCATCAACTGCCAGTCGCTACTATATAATCACTCAAGCATTCCTGAAAAGGCAGCCAAGATTTCGTTTTAAGCTTCTTCTTCTTTTTTCTTTTTAACTTTGTGTTCAAGTTGTTAAACCAATCTTTTAATCACCATTGCTTAAACCAATCTTTTAAACTAAGCTGAGTTGTCATGGTCTTTTCTGCTTTTAAATAATATTTTTGAAAACCGGCCTTTCATGTGTTTAAAATCTATTTTTTTTTATTGCTTTTAAATGAAGAGCATTCGTTCGAGTTTTCCGATGTGGCCCAAAACGTGAGCCGGCATAAAAAAATAAATAATACCAATAAAAAAATTATTTAGAAAATTTGATGGGTCGATAACTCAGCTAAAGGAATCAATAGAAGTCCACTTAAAGAAACCTGGTTAAAATAAAATACACTCATTCAATTAAAAGAAAATACTTATTACCGGGCTTGTTTGACTTCAATTTCACTCCGTTAAAAGAAAACACTGATTATATTTCACTCCGTTAAAAGAAAATACTGATTATAGGGCTGCTTTGATACCCTATTTTTACTGTGGTTTGACTAAGAAGAAATTAACGTAAAAAAATCTAAATGAAAAGATTGGAGTTTGCTATGACAGCAAAGTTCAGGGGAAATGTACCTGTAATTGTAATTGAATCCCATACTCAGGCATCAAGAAGGACACTCAAATTCTTTTAGTGTTTTGACTAGTAAACAATTAACTCTAAAATAAAATTAACATCTATAAAAAATTAATTATTTGTGTGGTTAATCTTAAAAAATATTTACATTATAACTTATTTTTTTATATTATATTTATAAAATAAAATTAACATTTATAAAAATTTATATATATGGTTAATCTTAAAAAACATTCACAATATAACTTATTTTTTTATATTATATAAACATAGTAACTTTATATTATATAAGTTTATTCAAACATTTTGGGTTGTCATTTTATATTATATAGGTTCATTCAAACATTTTGGGTTGTTGTTTATATTATTTTATTATTATTAATATAAAATATAGTATAGAATTTAATAAATTATTAATTTTCTAAATTTTAAAATGATTATAAATTTAAATTAAATTAAATAATAAAATATTAAATATTTAAAAAATTATAAATATTAATGTCTAATTAAATAAGGAAATTCTATTGAAATTGATGAATTATATGAACTAATTTTAATAACTCAAGGAGATTAAGTGAGTTAAGAAATTATGATTTGAACTTGAAGGAGATTAAGTGAGTTAAGAAATTATGATTTGAACTTGAATTTTCATTTAGAATATATATCATAAATTTAGATTTTGTATAATAGATTTGAATTTAAATTATAAATTAAAGTATCATTTGACAAATCAATGTTTCCTATATCTTTATTAAAGCATAGCACTATTTGCTGCAAATCAAATAAGGTCGATTTGCAAGGTCATCCTTGATTACAAGAAAGGCTGCCTGTGGTGGGTTCGATTTGCGGTAACATTACAATGATTATTGTTTTCTATTTCTATTCGAGCTTTTTTGCTTTTCAATTTCTTTTTTCTTATTCATGTCTTTCCCGTTTTTAAGATCATTTTAATACTTTCTCTTTTGTGATTATTTATCACCATGATTTATCGTAAATTTGCCCAGTCTTTTCAAATTTAGACCAAGTTTCATATGATTTCCATAGAGATTCATTTGACATTATGAATCTATAATTAAAATGTTAAAGTGAAATTATAACTCATTACCTTTTTTTTTCCGACTCAAGGATAATTTTAATATTAAAATGTTGAAGTGAAATTGTAACTTAAATATATTAGATTTCTTGGTTATAAATTTGAGAGGACAAAAAACAAGCTCCCAAATATGCTTGCATTTAATTTTCACATTTATCAATGTTTTTATGCTATTTTAGGATTTTCCCTTGTAACTCTAAAGGTAATAAGCAAGGAATAAATAAAAATCATTTGAAATGCCCCCCTAAACAAAACTAATGTAATACTGAACGAAATTACAAATGATCATTTGTTTTGAATCCATACCCTTTTTAAATTGATTACATTTTCTAATTAGCATTGAACATTTTGTTTTCCATAGAGAAAATTATTATTTCATACTATAAAGGTGACACAAAAAAAAGGGTTCAAGATGAGGCTTACCAAAACTCATACATGTACAATAGGAGGAAACAACAACAAGTGTTATAATGTGAATAAGATTTTTTTAACTAAGTGATGGGTACTAACCATCAACATTTAGGTGCTTCCATACACTCTTTATAGGAGTTTGTAATCACCCATATTGACTTTAGTAGCAATTAATGGTACCTTTGGAGAGGCACGTTAACCCATGGAAGACAAACCTGGAAAAGTAAATGTATACCATTGCAGAGGCACTTTAACCTATTGGAGACAAACATGGAAAAGTAAATGTATAAAATGGATAGAAAAACATTGTTAGTTTGATAAGAAAAATAAATTATTAAAACTTTTAACATGTAATTAACCCACCCTAAAACTTTTAACATACTTGTTTTATAAATTATAAATTATAGTATCATTTGACAAATCAATGTTTCCTATATCTTTATTAAAGCATAGCACTATTTGCTGCAAATCAAATAAGGTCGATTTGCAAGGTCATCCTTGATTACAAGAAAGGCGGCCTGTGGTGGGTTCGATTTGCGGTAACATTGCAATGATTATTGTTTTCTATTTCTATTCCAGCTTTTTTGCTTTTCAATTTCTTTTTTCTTATTCATGTCTTTTTAAGATCATTTTAATACTTTCTCTTTTGTGATTATTTATCACCATGATTTATCGTAAATTTGGCCATTCTTTTCAAATTTAGACCAAGTTTCATATGATTTCCACAGAGCTTCATTTTACATTATGAATCTATTGAAGCTATAATTAAATGTTAAAGTGAAATTATAACTCATTACCTTTTTTTTCCCGACTCAAGGATAGTTTTAATATTAAAATGTTGAAGTGAAATTGTAACTTAAATATATTAGATTTTTTGGTGATAAATTTGAGTGTAAGTCAAATGGTTGATCAAGATTATGATCTCATATTCCATTTTAAAGTATGTGAAATGAGAAAAGTAGGTTCAAGAATATTGTTAGCAAGTAAAAGAAATAAAAAATATAGTATGGGAGTAATATCCCTAACATCTAATCATTAAAAGACAAATACTATATAAGTGTGAGACTACAACACCTCAAGCAACATTAAAAATATGTGAACTTTTGAGAGTGAGCTATAAGAGAAGGATGATGAAATGAAAATTTTGTGGAATATGAATTAGCACATGAAAGTGAAGTGAATGGTGAAATTCATTTGGAAATAGAAACAAAAGGTGGAGAGTTTCAAATAAGGAGAAGCGTAAATTTAGATGGAACAACCCTTTGATGCCCAAAGAAAAAATACTAGACAAAAGGAATCATAATCCCAAGGGGGGAAATCCCAAAAGGAACAAGTAAAAGGAAGTTTAGGCATAGTGGAAGGAGTCTTAAGAGTAGAACAATAAAAGAAGAAATGTTGCACGCAGGGAAAGATAAACATAGCCTTGACAGGGGGAACCTAGTTGCAAACAAAGGAGAAATAAGAAATCAAATAAAGTAATTGTTTTTCTTTTTATATATCAGGGGGAGAAATTAAAGAAATGATATCCAAAATATTCATGCAAACATGAGGATAGATAGTAGATAGAGGGATAAATTGCAACTACTAAGAAAAATTGCAAATAGAGGAAGAGCTTTGTTCACTAAGAGAAACTGCAAATGAAGGAAGAGTTATAAACACCAAGAAGTGTTGTATATAGAATAAGAGTTAAAAATAATGAAAAGAACATGATATGTGGGATTATCCCTTTACCATTGATGTTAAAAGAGAAATAGTTACAAGCACAAGGATAATTTCATATAGGGGTGTTCTACAATATTATTTCAGAATTGACTAAAGGTTACCATGAATGAAAAAGGGGAGATTTTTGGCAATATTATTATTGTTGATGTAAAAGAAAAGGGGAGACTACCTATGTCTGAGATAAATATTGGAAAATGAAAATGGTTGGAAATATTGGTTTTGGACTTTTGATGCTCAATTTAAATGCCCTATATTTGAAGAATTTTTTACTATAATTTCATAGCTTAAATATGAGCATCACATATATATCTTGAAATTCTATTTCAATACATTTCCAATAGTATATGTAACTCACTCTAACTCCATAGGAATGAAGTGATATGAAATATTTATTAGGATGACCCAACCAATTACAACCAAGTCCGCCTAACCAATTTTACAAGTTGGCCCCATAAAGTGAACATACAAGCACTATAAATAAATGGCGTAGGAGTGCATTTGAGGAAAATCCAAGAAATAAGATATCTTAGGTCACAAAAGGAGCTAAGGTATAATTGTTAGGGTGATTCTTGGAGCCTAAAGGTGGAAAAAAACATGTGATTTATGGATTGAATGAGTCATCTTATAATTTATAGTATAACTTTTCTTCTGGGTTGTTTCTAAATGTATAACTTGGAGGATATTGATCGAATATGCTCATGTACTTGTATTTAAAAATTCAAACCTTATTTCCCTATAATTTTAAAGATATTATCTGAGGAAATTATACTTTTTGAATACACCTTAAATCTACCTCAAATATGTTAGCATGACATTTTCACTATAAGTTTTTTGCTAGAATGCTTCTAATCATGAAACTTAGAGGACATAAATAAATGAGTTCCAATACCCATTGTTCAAATTTCAAACCTTGGTTTTCTATAGTTCCATAGATATGCTCCAAGGAATTTAGGCTTCCTAAAATGCTGCTAAAATTTGCTTCAAACATGTCAGCTTGGAATTTTCATTCTAGCTATTCTTCTGACATGTTTTATACCATGAAACTTGGAGTATATAGATAGAATATTTTCATGTATATGGTTCTATTGAAGCCTCAGGTTTCTGCAGCTCTAACATGGGGGATAACAACCCGGTCCAGACCTTAGAAAGCAACTCCTTTTCCATTTGGTGTGGTGGCTCTGACTGGGGATGAAGGGAACAATTTCCCAATGTGGGTTTGAAAATTATGATGGGTGGTTTTCATGTGATTGCAATAATAATAATGATAACTAAATGACTTATTCTCACATGCAAATCTCTAATTAACTTAATCTAATATAAATCTAGGGTATTATGTGTGATATGCGATCTAAAAGGATATCTGTTTGGTAAATATCATTCACGTGCTAAATGGAGATGATAACATGTAAAGATAATTTCATTGACTAAATAGTTATTCAATGAAATATGAACATTATATCACATATATTTAATGATCATATATGAAACTAAACACTTTTAGTTAAGTATTATACAATAGTGCAATTAACACATAACAGAAAGAGAATATTCCATATATAATTCATGAAACGAAATGTTATCACTAATTAGTAAAACAGAACTGATCATACAAGATAAAAGTACCATATGTGTGAGGTTCTGCTCATTTGGCTAGTGACATAGATCAACTCCTTTCTTCAATCAATTTATTCTCCAAGCATACAGTAGTGCATCAACAATAGACAACAATTTGATATTCAATAGTAATGACGATGTTCCATAATTTCATCAAAGCATCTACAAACTTACAAAAGTGCATTCTTTACAAATGTTTTTTGATAAAATCCTGGACCCTTCTCTAAATGCATGAGAAGGGTATAAATACTATCTAACTAAATATCAAAACTAGATTATACAAAATATCTGAGGAGGTTTCAAATAACCTTCCTCTTTACTAGCAACTAACTCTGAAAATAAAAGTGATTTGATGACCAAAGGTTATGAACATGTCTTGGTGTCTAACATATTTTCCTTGAGGTCGTATATGTCGAACATTGGTTTTACTTGAGGAGGTGCCCCGAATTGCGTTCTGGCATGTCTTGTGAAGATGGAATTTGTAAGAGGCGGCAACATTCTTTACATTGAATTGAGTGAACAAGTCAATGTCATAATTTGGCTGTGAGGTTTGACAAGAAACTGCCAATATGCCTCCCAATCAATCTTTGATAATTTTGTGATTGCCTCTCTTTGGATTTTCATCTTTTCTTTCCAGCTTTTATCCAAGTCTTTTAAATCTGGCAGTGACTTTGGATCACCTTTGTTTATCAAGTTCGTGGTGTGAAAAGTATGATTGACTGCCTTTATTATATTCTTTGCCACTCCTGCTGCTCTTTCTACTACCAATTCTGGCTGCTTAATTCACACATCCCAATCTGTGAATAATATGTCTTTATGTGTCTCTTCAATCTCTGGAAGATTATCACTTCTTCCTTCTTTAGATTCTTGCTATTGAATATATTCATAGATCTTAGTATTTAAGTCATTAAACTCAGTTCTTTGATTAATTTCCTTATCTGGTAATTGATTACTGGTATTCAAATAAGGGGTGATATGGGACATCTTCTGGCAGAATATATCTTGTTGTTTTGATAGAATGGAGTTTAGATCCAATGCATCTTTGATGAAATCATCAGTTGTGGGGGCATATTTATATCTTGCCATAGTCTACTACAACTCTTGGATTTGCATATTCTTTGTTGAGATATCTACTTCATGGCTTATCCTAAGTACTTCCATACTTCCAATTGGACTTAATGTTTTGTGGCTTTCTTGTTCACATTTGTTTTCTCAATTTCCAATCGTTGTTCAAGTTGTGCTATATTTTCTTCTCTTTCTCTTAACAAAATAGATACTTTAGTGGCCTTATCAATGGTGGAAGTAGCATATGCCCCTACAAATTGTGATAGCCTGGTTAAATTTTCAATTGGATTTGAAGGAATATCCTTCTAGACTATATCCATTGGTTCATTCCTAGGTGGGAATTCAAGTGTTTTCACTCTCCTTCTCTTCCTCTGTCTTCTTACAACAACCTTGTGCAGTGGACTATAGAATACATCCAAAGGATGTATTTCTGTGACCTTTAGGATAATATCAGATGTCAGAAATGTAGGTATGATTTCTGCATTTTGTGAACTTGTCCCTTGTTCGTCCATTTTCTCAAACTCTGAAACTTTCTGAGTTTGATGTGGAGTAAGATATCTTATGGTTTCTTGGACATCAGTTTTTTTGGTAGTATCTTGTAGTTTTTTATTAAACGAGTCCCATTCTTGCTGCATATCGTTGCTTTTGCCTTTGGGATCGGTATCCTGAGTTAGGTCAATTTTGACCTGTTTCTCGGCTGACCTTCTACTAGATTCTGTTGTAGCCTCTGTTTCCTGTGTCTTCCCTGTGTTCTGGGCTGCATTCCTTCGAGATTCTATATGAGAATTTGGTTCCCTGCCTTTAATGGTCACACTAGGTGTAGGTTTGTTATCAGTTCTTAACAAATCCAAAGGGATTTCTTCAGGGCTCTGATTTCTAAATTCCTAAAAACCTTTCAAAGTCGTGAGGATTCAAATTCACCTTTTCCCAATTGAATTCTTGTTCAAATGACTTAGCTGATTGTAATAGATCTTCAAAATCCTGAGCTTTATGGATAAAAGGGTTGATCTTTACTATCGTAGTAATATTTTGTGTTATTTTCTTTGGGTCAAATTTCCTCTTTGGAAAAGTATGCAGCCTGAGCCTCTCTAAGTTCAGTAATTCTTTGTTTGCATGGTTGAAGTTTGCCAATGAAAAAGTACCACACTTGATGGGAAAGGGTGGCCATAGTGATTTTTTGCTATCTTTGAAAGTCTTGGTTAAGCCTTTTCCAACAGTTTGTTGAGCTATTTCTCTGGCTAACAACTTGTCGAAGACATACAAAGGAAGTACATGTGGTTTTTTTGTACTTTCGTAAACTCATATATATATGAACCATTGCTCAATAAAGTGTTTGCCTACTACAAGGTGGTATGTAGCAGCCTCCTTAGAAAATATCGGGGCCTTTTTATCAAAAATCATTTGAATTAAGGGTAGCATAACACCATTGCATATCTTGTAAAAATGGGGTATATAATGGGATTCCCATAATTTTTTGTGACTAAGATGGATGGGGTATGGGTCTTGCAAGGTCTATTTCCAACCCATAATTGGAAACTTAGTATAGAAACAGATAGATTCCATGATATAGGAACTCATATAAAATGGAGGAAGGTTTTTTGTGGAGGTGGATCTCTTTTGATGATATTCAGAAATAGTCGTGGATAAGTTATCGGATAGGATAGTAGACCAATTCATTATATGACAATTGATACATGCATCGATTAAAGGGACCCATTCTATAAAGAACTTAGTATTATTAGGAATTCCATACAATCTACATAACATGGAGCCTGCATAGTTATGGGGATTTTCTAAAGAAGCTATGGGGTACATACCCATCTTGTCATATTTGAATTTGTTCTCCAGGACTCTCCACCCATGAATCATCTTAAAGGGTTCTTCATTCTCTTTCGTGAACTTTTCCAAGAATGATCTATAATATATATCCTGAGGGTTGGGAAGATGATACATTTGTTTCAAATCTTCGGCTTTAAATGATCCCATCAGCTCCATATTTGAATTCTTGAAGCCAGGGAATAGTGCCTACCACTCTATAAACAAATCTATACATATTTTGAAGAAAAACATCTTTGCAACAAGATCTGGATCCCCGGTAAGTACCCACCATTTCCAAGTTTTTGTCAAAACCCTTTCCAGAAAAACATAATTACTTTGGGTAAAAGAAACCGAATCTGTAAAGTAACTACAGAATCTTATACTGCAAAAATTTGGATATCCCACCAGAACACAAAATCTGATTCATGGGGATAGAGTACTCCAGACACAAATTACCTCAAGGAATACAAAATCACACCCTTGTCAACAATAATTCTCAATCTGAGAATAAGAGGGGGTGCGACAGACAACAACAGAAATCCCTACAGGGGGGAGGGAAGTGGGAATGGTACAAAAACTACAGGAACACATCACGGGAAAAAAATAGGAAGTATATCCTACAAAAACATTCTTCAAGGGAAAAACACAACCAAAGCAGCACCAAGTCAAACAGGTATGGATGCAAGGCCATACATTGTGGAACAGTTGAACCATACCCCAAAATATAACATAGATATACCATAAACAAGTGAGCACTGCACTATATATGAAAGACAAGCAATAATATGTAGATTCAATTGTTTTTGGCCCAAACCGGTTCATCTATTTCATTGGATCTTCAAAAACTAGACTACACAATGTGAAATACATCTTTGTTCCAAGGGGTTCTTTATAGTGAACTTTCCTACAGTAGAGGCTAGAGACTTTGTAATACAGGAAGGACCTTGGTTCTAGGGATCCACAGGACTCTTCATCACACCATGGTTCCTAGATTATGCCAATACAATGGTTGTCTCTAAGATGCTAGTTTGGGTGTGATTTCACAATCTCCCATTACACCTCTGGAGTCAACAAGTACTCGCAGGAATCAGTAATACTATCGGATGCTACATCAAAATGGACACCCAAATACTGGAGGAAAGAATCTACACTTATGCACGAATATGTGTGGAAGTAGGCCTCAACAAAGGCTTGCCAGACCAAATCCAACTGAAGCATAGATAGAGGTAGTGGTCAAAGATTTTCGATTATCAAAACACAACATTCAGATGCAAAACCTACTGAAAAATAGGACACCTAGAAAGCATATGTCCAACAACCAAAAAAGACACTCGTAGGAAGAAAAAGACAGGGAAAAAAGCCAAGGGATGGCAATTTCCTCCACCACTCTCGGATGACGAGGAGGAAGAAGAGGAGGAATATGTAACCCCCAATGAGACAAATCAGATAAACAAAGAACCAGAAGTAGAAGATATAAATCCACAACCTATAGACATACAGGAGGCAAGGATACTAGAAACAATGGATATGAGCAGATCCAAACATCAACACATCTCAGACACATCAGATTCTAATAAAGACAATCCCAAACCTGTGGCTGATATAGCGCTAACACTTATAACTCCAACAAATCTTAGGGAGGGTGGAGAAAGGTTGAGAAGAAAAAAGGGCGAAAATCTTGACTTTTCCCCCATTTGTACATCGTTACTTGTGTTCTTATTTTTTGAAAACCGAACACCCTGTGTGGTGATGGATGATATATGCATCTTTTTTTGACAAAAACTAAGCACCTTTTTATATTATGGCTCACAATGGCTAAAGGGCCAACGCAGCATATGCCGAAAGGCATCTACAACATGTAATTTTTCAATTATAATGAAATATTACGATTTTCCAGTGGAAAAAAAAAAAAAGATTATCCACTTGAAGAAGACTAGAGCTAAGCAATTGTTCCCAGAACGGGCCCCAATTTTGGCATGGGCCATAAACATTGATTAATCTTATGTCAATACCTAAGTTAGATGAATAGATGTCTGCCCCAATATAACTCGATCCCCCCCAAATCTTACATAATTTGATATTCATAGGGTTGAAACCCATCACAATGCCTCTGGATCTCCCGTGTACATCTAGGGTATGAAAATGTCATCCGAGAAGAATGGATTCAAGGAGGTGAGTGATGGCTTCTACTAATCCCAATGTCTCCTAAAGAAAAATGACATCCACCTGCTCAATGCTTAGGAGCCTCTGAAATGCTAATTTTGTTTTAGGACTAGCTAACCCATAACAATTCAAGGAGAGCAGCTTCATGAGGGAGAGGATACCAGGGTGTTCTGTGCTCTAAGAACCTGGTCAATAGCTAATTGGAAACCCGCAATGAACTTCATATCCGCCTGCTGTTTGGCCTTAGAGAGGGAGGAGGGTTTTCCCTAGGGAGTTTTGGGAGGGATGGGAAGGGATATGATACGAATGCCAATAGATTCAAGTGGCTTTGACCAAGAATGAGATCTGAGGTGGTATGAGTGTGAGAAAGTCCCTAGTTTTGAGTTAGAGGATTGAGCAGAGAAGGTCACCTCTAGGAAAGATGGTGGGGTGCATGAGATAGAGGGGGGGCTGGCTGCAATGAGCAAGCCAAGGAGATAGGATTCAGACAGGTAGATACAAAACAATAATGGTCAGCTGTGATAGAAGAAGTAGCATAAGACGAAGAAGTGAATGAGAGGGTATGCACCTGTTAGAAAGAGGTCAACCATGTATAGCACCAGTCTGAGAGGTTTTTCATCTTCAACCTTAAAGTAAAGGTTAGGATCGGCTTCACTCCTAGTGAATCCCAGCTTCATCAAGTAGCTATTGATCCTCTCATACCATGCTCGGGGTGCTTGCTGCAGCCTATAGGGAACCTTCTTCGACCTGCATACATGAGAATTTCAATAATAAATCTCAAATCCTTTGGGTTTCTCCACATAGACCTCTTCTTTAATTGAACAATGAAAGAATGTGATCTTGACATCTGTCTGATGTGGGTTCCATACTTGTCAAGCCATAAGGGCTATGATCAAGAAGATGGTCGTATATCTGGAAACAAGCGCAAATATCATAGTCCATACCTTCCTTCTTGGAGAAACCACGAGCAACAAAACAAGCCTTATACTTTTCCAAACTTCCATCTGCTGCATGCTTTATCTTGTAAAGCCATTTAGAAGTGACAATTGTCTTGTCTTGGGGTCTAGGAACTACTTCCCAAACATCATTCTCCATAATAGACTCATATTCTATGGTCATAACATCCTTCTATACTTGATGCGTGACGACATCTGAGAATGATGAAGGCTCATTTTGCATGATTGTGCTCATGATGGTCAGGTATCCCTGATACCTGTTAGGTTTCTTACTTTCACGAAAGGTTCCTTGGGGTGCAGCATGTCCTTCAGCATCATCAAGTAGCCCCCTAAGCCATGAAGGCCTCTTCCTAGAAGAGTAAGGCTCATGTGGAGGAGGATCCATTGGATCGAAGGGTTCTTCTACATCAGGAATTGATTCATCATCCTTTTCTTTTGGCTCCCTGGTGTCGGCTTCTTGAGAGCTCCTCAAAGTCGGAAGATTGTCCACCTTGCAGTGAAATTTTCTTCAGGAGTCTTGGAACCCAATGCTTGATGAGGGCATCAATTTTGTACATATACGGTAGTGTTTTCAGCTTCAGCCCATAGAAACTTTAAAAGTCTTTGATCATGTAGCATGGCCCAGACAACTTCCATAATCATGCGGTTCTTCCTTTCCGCCACACCATTCTGATCATGAGTATGTGGTGTAGTAGTCTCCCTCTTAATGCCAACCTCAGATATGCCTGAGTGAACCAACTATAATATATCAGAGGTCTTGCTTTGGCTTGAGGGGAATGGTCCCCTTTTTAGCTTTCCTTCGGCACATCCTGGACATACACCTTCTTTCTCTACTTGGAATTCGGGCATCCCTGTCACCATTTGTCTTACACTGAGTAGAGCTTTATAATGAAGATGGGAAAACCTCCGATGCCAAATTTTGGACTAAAGAGATGTGTCATAAGACATGACACCTAGCGAACTTCCATCGACCTGATATAATGAATCAACACGAAACCCAAGAGTAAAGGCATCTTTAACATTATTTTTCGATACACATACCTTGCCACCACTAAAGGTTACCTTGTGGCCTTTGTCTTCCATTTCTGAGATGGAAACCAGGTTCTTTCAGAGGTCAGGTGCACTTAATACATCCTAGAATTTCTAGCCTTCTTGAATGGTTGTCCTCTTCCTTGATTCCCAGTTCTCCTCTTACCTTTGCCATTGAATTTTCCATTCCTTTGATTGCCATCAGAGGGATTTTGATCATCATCCCAGTGTGAGTCCTTTCTATCAGGG
>APFE030681502.1:0-13051 GCA_000404065.3 Pinus taeda
ATTTGTTGTGTTGGCAATGGTGCAAGATCCGATCTTGCACTAAGATCAACGGTCACGGTAAGTACTCTAACTACCAAATAAACATTGGAGATATTGATAATTTACAAAGAGTGATTAAAAGTAAGAAATCATGTAATAAATGATTAATTAATGCTAATTTAAATTAAAATTATGAAAAATAAAGTTTATACGAAATATTTCACCGTGCTTGGACTAGTGCAAGATGAGGGTGTATAAAAGAGGTAAAACAACGGCAAATGGTTATGATTTAGGAATGGGAAAATGGAAAAAAGAGAGTAAATTAGGGGGCTAATAGTAAAGGGACTATAATTCCATTAGGTTATTTAGAATAGTAAATATGTTTCCAAGGCCTCTGAAATTATAAGCCCGTAGCAAAAAAAATTGATATTATTCATAGTTTTAAAAATTGCTAGAAATGTGCACACATTCCTAGTATTAAACACATAAATTATATAGAACACACATGTTCCTAACAACATATGCATTTTAGAGTTCATATACAATCTTAATAATATGAACACATTCTAGAACATGTCCTCATTCTTTTCATTTCATGTTTAGGAAACACCTTTCCATAATTTTAATAAACCTAAACTGTTATAACATCAACATTCAAAACTCCAACATTTCATAAAAAAATAAACCGTAAACCATTATTTCCAACTAGTAAGATCCTTCACTAGTACAATATGTAAAATATTTTCTTCATAATAAGAATGAATATAGAGACGAAAATAGTGGTGGTTTTCTTTAGCATTGGGTTCCCACCTAAAAAAATTGGTGTCCCTATGTGTTGATTTGTTTTGCATTCTAATGGTTTAGATTATTTTATACTTAATTATTCCCATGGTTCATTGAATAAGTTATAATATATAAAAAAATATCCTACTAATGAATAATGATTCGAGGCATCTTTGGAAAATAATGTATGAATTAAGTAAATTTGAATTAGGCATGAAATACTCATTCAACCTCCCTCTCAATATTTCTAACAATTTGTATCACAACATTTCTCTTCAGTAAAGCTTAACAACTTAAGAGTAGATCATAGACAATGGGAAGGAAGCACAAAGGAAGAAGTCAAGTTAGGAAATTTGTGATAGTGATGTATCTTATGCCATGGCAATATCTACAATAATGAATAAAGGACAATTAGTAGCATAACACGACAAGTCAGAAACTATGGATAATAATGGTATGCTCTTATTTAATGATGCTAACTATCGAGATTGGAAAGAAAAGATGAAGTCTAGGAAATTTCCGATGGATATGATGTTTGTAATTTAGTCTGTAATCGTTATACTAAATCTCATCCATGAGGACAAGAACTCCAAAATAATAGTTTGGAATTAAATGAAATTGTTTGTAGCATACATATTTTAGTATTATAGAAAGTTATGTATTATGAAATTGAAAAGGAGGTATGGGATAATCTATAGGCCATCCTTGAAGGAGAAGGAAAACAAGTAAAGGAAGTTTGTTCATACGCTAAACTGACATGTAATCTTGTTTCAAAAGGATTAAATGAATCGAAAGGAAATTTTGGTCTATCAAAATATTAAACTTATCATGAAACAACCTTCATTATATAATATGGAGTTATCGATTCACAAGAAGACAGGTTAGAGGAAGTATTTAAACTTAGAAGAAAATTTGTTTACACTTTATAAAGGATTAATAGTCTTGAGAACAATTTGTAGGAAATGGAAACATGGACGTTGATGAATTAGTGAATACTATAGTTGTAACATAACAACTTAAATAAAGGAAAAAATATATTGAAGGACTTGAAACTGATATTGTTTCTCTAACATGGATCCAGAAAATTCAAACAAACGAAATGAGGAGATACTCCAAGTATTTGAAGAACAAGAGAATGGGATTAAAGAGGAAAATTTTGAGTTAAGAACACAACTGGAATATGGTAGAAACATTGAAGACGGAATGAAGAAACAATATAAGGAAATGGAAGATCAATTTCAAAGACTGGAGGCTAAGCCAATTGTAGAAGAAAACTGTTCAAACCTCACACAAATAGTATTTCCACAGGTAATTCATCGGTGCCCAAGTACTAAAGTTTCTTTAAGAGGTATTTCCTTAGATGGAATGTATTTGGTCAAAAATATATTGATTTCATGAAGAGAAATATGAAGCAAAAAAATTATAATTCCCTTGCACCATTTTCTAGTCATGTAACGTGTTATACAGATAATAATTTTAGAGTTGTAGAAAAAGATTGCATGAATAAGACAAATAATTCATGTAGAAGTCAAGTAGATTCACTCCTTATCAAGAAACCAAACAAGAATAGTATTATCAAAATACTTGGAAAACATGGATCCACAAAAATGCCTCATATTAGGCAGAAGGAAGTAGAAAGAGTGAGGTGTCAGCTTGCTTTGTGCACATTTTAAGATGAATTTTAATGGAACATAGATAGTGTATTCTCTCATCAAATGTTTGGAAATAAGAGAAAGTTTATCTCTCTAAAAAAATATTGGTAAGGTTATTCTTGGAAATAATACACCTGCAAAAATGCTAACAAAAGGCAGTGTTGATCTTGATATTATTGGTTGAGGGATAAAATAGAACATTCTAAGTGTAGGAGAAATAGTTTATAAAGGGAATGTAATTGTATTTACATCAACGAGATGCAAAATTATTATAGAAGAAGATGCTAGAAAACTTCTAGAAAAAGGATTCAGAAATGTAGAACATTTATATGTTCTAAGGAAAAATCTAGGTAGGAATAAGAAGTCAAGCTCCTCCTCTTCAAATTTAGAGTAGGGGAAGATAATCCCAACTATAGTCTATTATATTTGATGCTTATTTCTAAAAGGACTGCAGAAGTTCTTATGGTACAAATAACAACTTAATGACAATCAGGTTCACAGGATCAGTAATGCAAGATCTTAGGGGAATTATACAAGTGTTATTTCACTTTGATGATGCCTTCATGTATGATGCATTTACTATAAACATTCATGACAAATAGTTGGCTCAGGTGAAGGGGGAGCATCTCTTATGCTTCCAACAACCCATTGCTGGCATTATGGCTTTAACATTGTTTATTAAATAATGTTGATCTAATGTTTAGGTGTGAAGTGATCAATATTGGTGATGAATGATTAGCATAGGTTTAGGCAGAGAATCTCATATGTTTCCGTTGGTTCATTATTATCATTATGATTTCTTATTAAAATGGGAGTACTTTTTTTTTCTTTGCAAAGGCTAATTCTATTAACTGAAAAGTAAAATATTTTTACAAGGAGTTGAGGCTTCAGGTAAAATTAACCAAGAGCACTCAACCCAGCAAAACTGCCCCAGTATTGGAAGAACCTGGAAGAACCAATTTAGGAGAAATTGAGAACAGAAGTGGAAACTAGAGATAGACCAGCATGATAGAAGAAGGGACCCGAAAGCAAAATAGAGATATTCCATAGCTACCCCAAGATCTTTGGTATGCCACAACCCGATAGGCAAAACAACACCATCTGTCTGAAGATGCTGAACTGAAGCTGCCTCCAAAACTGCCTGAAGTTGATCATATGAAACACTAGCAAGGCTAAAAAGAGTGGGCATGCCCAGGTGGCTTTATTCCGCCACGTCCTCACTTGGTAGCTCATCCCCCAGCTGACACGTAATGCCCATTTGAATGCCATCATTGCCTACTTTCTCGCCCTCTGTGAGCGCCTTGGACATATTAGTGGCATTGAGGTTACCTTCCCCTTCCACCGGGACAATGGCATTAGGAGGCAGAGTTGCGAGAGGAGCAACTTCCCTGTCGAGTATTTTCCTTATGTGATTCTCCGGGCTTCCCTCTAACGAAATCGGCTCACTGTTCTGAGAGGGTTTGGATGCAGCACGAATCACAGGTTGAGGCTAGTTTTCTTCTTCAGAGAGGATAATGGTAATATGAGCGGTGATCATTGGCCTGTTGAGGTTACTCTGAAACTTAAAGTGAGTGGTTTGGAATGCACTATTCAGGGTCTGCCTGCGGGCAGGTCTCAGTGGAGGCGAATCACCCAGAGAGGAGGGAATGTTAACTGGATGCAATCCAGGGTCCCCAGAACCGCTAGCCATTGAACGCCTTCGGCTACCACGGTGCACCTCGGAGCCACTCCTCATACTCTGTCGAACCATGATGAGATGAAGAAGGGGAGGCACAGTAAGACTAGGGGCAGGACAGGAAGACAGCTCAGGGAACCACTTCAATTGTTCACGACAGGCCTTAGAGAACGAAAAGGGCTGCACAAATCGATCCTTCGGGCAAATAGAAATCTCAGTAGAATAAGACTTCAGACCAGAGGGTGGGGAGTAGGTAGGAAGCTTGCCTCTGTTATCGGAGACCCACTTCCGCCAAGACCCACAGCAAGCTGGATCCTGGAGCATGAAGGCTGAGCATAAGTTATGGTGAGGATGAACTAGAGCGCCATAAATTTAACAAACACTGCTTCTCCTTGGACGACGCGAGCCATTAATGCACAGATCCTACCAAATCCACCTCTCTTGAGGCTATCCTTCTTGCACCAGACGAAATCCTGGGTTGCCACGCTGATCTATAGCTAGCAGTACCATGTCTGTCCGTTAATCATTATGGGCATTAGAGGTCATTAATGTCACCTGCATCCGGGTGTTCACTTTCTTCCTGCTGCATCTCCTTCTTTACTAGAGTGATGTAATCTGAGAGTTGAGATTCAGAGGCTAGGCTTGAAATAGGTCCAGCATGGAGTTCCACCCTACAGTCAACCCCCATATTAGGAAGTAAATCTGTGACTTTATTCCCTTCTCTACATATGTGCTTCAGAGTGACAGCTCTATGGGAGTTAAGCTAGTATTTAATAAGTTCAAGCCTTTTTGCCATTCTCCAGCTATTACTCACTTTGCAAGAAGGGGATCCCTACAGGATTTTTGATACCATATTGATTATGATCTAGGAATCCCCTCTATTATGAGCCGAAAGAAACCCTTATCTTGCACAATAATGAGACCCTGCCAGAGACCTTCCAATTCTGCCGAGTTATTGGTGTCCCATCCCTTTCAACCTAGAAAGGTTAAAAGAGGAGCCCCTTTAGAATCTCTAAAGATCCCTCCAAAGCCCGAGTCTCTTGGGTTACCTTTTGAGGCGCCATCAAAATTAAGCTGATACATATGCCTAGGGGGAGCTAACCATTTCTCTAGTGAATAGCTCCTAAGAGGCTTGGGTCCATTGATAAGCTATGCTTGCTTCCAATGGAGGTTCCAGTTAGCCCATATGGATTGTTCCTGAGGGATAGTTGGGAGATCCTCCTGGTACCAGTTTTTGAGAGATAAGGTTTCCTCAATATTTTGGCAAATTATTTTCCAGATATTTTCCAACGGCATGGAGTGATCCTTGAATATTTTACTATTTCTTTCCTTCCAAATGGCCCACATGAGAAAGCCCGGAATGAGCTTTCACAGGAAATTTAAAATATTGCTTTGATAAGGATTATGATCCCAGTTGCGGATAGTGGCAATGATGTCTCCATGAGTTCTTCCTTCCTCTTGGCAGTAGAAATTGACCTTTTCCCAGAGTTTGTGTGTGATCTAACAGGAATGCATTAAATACGCTATGGTTTCCTCCCCTTGTCTGCAATTAGGGCATATAGAGGGCCCATGAAAGTTTCTCTTTCTGAGATTGTCCCACGTTAGTATCTTGTTATGACATAGGAGCCAGAGAAAAGTGGAGATTTTCGACCATATGCAAGGGTCCCAGATTTTGCTCCAGATGGGATCTTTCACCATATTTGTCTTGATAAGGATATTATAGGCCTATCTCATAGTGAATGTGCCTCTTTCTTCATATCCCCACCTAAGGATATTCTTTTCAACAGAGTGCTTAATTTTCCTTTTCATTAATTCTATGTCTAGAATTTGTTGTTCTTGTGTCATTCCCTGTCTTAAGATCTGTTCCGCCTTGAGCCATTCCTTGTATTCTTAGGTTGAAGAATTTCTCCAAAAGTTTTTAACCCTGTCATGAGATTGCATACCCTCTTCCAGAAGTTGAATATGGGGGATTTGATCCTTTAGTTTGGGCATTTGCTACCATGAATCTTCCCAAAATCTTGCAGTGTTACCATTCTTCACTTCCCAAAAGCTATGGTGCTGAATGAGATTCATGTGCTGCTTTGTCGAGTTCCATATAAGGGATCCCATGCTGACCTCTGAGATTCTTATTTGTTCCTCCATTGGGCAATTCCTAGCATATTTAGCTGTCCACAGAGAAGCCCCAGGGGTGAGAGGCGCAGTTATCCATTTCCACCATATCCGAGCTCCCATGATTTTATTGCTATGAGAAGGATCCCTTAAACCAATGTCTCCCCCTTTCTTTGGTAGACAGGCCATATCCAACTTGACAAGAGCCCACTTGCACTTGTGACCATTGCCGCCCCAAGGAAAAAATACTTGGAGAACTCTGATTTCTTTGAGAACCCATTTGGGTGCTACAAGGATGGAGAAAAGGTATAGTGGCATAGCCTGAAGAACTGCTTTTATGAGGACGAGCCGACTTGCCATATTTAGAGATCTGTGAGTCCAAGAAGTGAGCTAAGCCTCCAAATTTTGTAGGAGGATTTTCCAGGAGGAGTGCTTTAGAGCCGAGGCAGTCAGAGGAGCACCTAAGTATTTGGATGGTAAGTTAGCAATGGAGAATCCTAGAATACTGGCTATGGCAGTTTGAGTAATATTAGGAGTATGGAAAAAGAAGATCTGAGATTTGGATTTATTGATCGATGCTCCTGAGGCTTCCGAGAAGTTCGTCAGAAGGGCTTTGAGCCGGTGGGCTTCCTGGACTGAGGGATGCCCAAAAAGCATGTTGTCATCAACAAATTGCTGGTGAGTGAAGGTGGGAGAATTCTGAAAGGATAGGCCTCTGAGACGAAGGGATTGCTGAGCTAATTTAATACTGCGACCAAGGCCTTCTGCCATGATGACAAACAAGAAGGGGGATAGAGGGTCTCCCTGTCTTATTCCCCGAGTAGGATGAAAAGGATATGAGGGTATACCATTGACCAGGACAGAAAAGAAGGAGGAGGAGATGAGGCTCATAACCCATCGAACCCAAGGAGTAGCAAATCCAAAAGCAATTATAACTTTTTTAATATACATCCAGCTTAGGCTATCAAATGCCTTTGAAAGATCTAGTTTGAGGAGCATACCTGGCTTCTTGGAGATCTTCAGGGAATGAATTATTTCATGAGATAGGATGATACCATCAGTGATCTTCCTTCCTTTAACATATCCAGATTGCTCAGGCGAGATGATGAGAGGAAGCAGCAATTTGAGCCTAGAGGCAATGATTTTGGAGATGATCTTATAGATTATGTTGCACAGTGCTATAGGCCGATACTTGTCAGGTGTTCTTGGCTCATCCACCTTGGGAACTAGGGCTATGAAGGTGGAATTCACCCCTGGAAACATCCATCTTAAGGAGTGCGACTCCTCTACCACTTGTCATACTTCCATCTTAATCAACTCCCACAAGTTGTGGAAAAAGTTTGAGGTAAATCCATCTGGGCCTGGAGCCTTACCTGCCTTCAATTGTTGAACTGCTAGTTCCACCTCTTGCAAATCAATAGGCTTGAGAAGCAGTTGGTTATGCTCTTCTGAGATAAGCTTGGGAATGTTTCGTATAATTTTTTCTATAGCCGGTGATCTATCTGCAATAGGCTCACGATGTATTTTCTTGAAGTGATTTAGAAGTTCACTTTCTATTTCTTCGTTCTTTTCCACTTTGACTCCCTACTCATTCTAAATATGAGTTATGTTATTATTCATTTTCCGTTGGATTGTGGTACTATGAAAGAATTTTGTGTTTTTCTCTCCATCTTTTAGCCATCGGACTCGTGATTTTTGCCTCCATAATGTTTCTTCCTGCTTGGCCCTTTCTGCGAGTTACTCTTCAAGAATTTTTTCCTGTTTTGACAGGTCATCTGAGTGGCCATCATTAATGATCCTCTACTGTAGTTGCTTCATTTCTAGCTATAGTGCTCCCTGAGCCTGAAATATATTACCAAAAGAAGTGTGATTCCAGCGTTTGGTCTTGCCTTTAAGATGCTTGAGCTTTTGCTAGAATTGAAACATTTTTGAGCCTGGTGGAGGGGAGAAGTTGTTCCATTCTGACCTGATTAGGCCATGGAAATCTAGATGAGACATCCAGAAAGCCTCGAAGCGAAACGGTCTACGAGTCAGGTTGCCAAGATGCGCCCATTGAAGGGAAATGGGCCAGTGATCAGATCCTAAAAGAGGCAGTATGGAAGCTGCGAAGTCTCCACCCAGATGTATAGCATTGTCCGAGAGCAAGAACCTGTCCAGATGAGAAGCGACCTGCTGCTTCCCTTCTCTCTTGTTGTTCCATGTGAAAACACCATTATTGAAGGGTAGGTCTATGAGCTAGTTATTTTGAATGAAGTCCTGTAGGGGTTTCCCCTCCTGACTTCCTCTGCTTCTACCTCCCCTTTTTTCTTCCAACTTGGTAATCATGTTAAAGTCTCCTCCAGAAATCCATAAAGGGTGATGCCTGTCCTAGTTGATTTCCGAGATAGTGTTAAGGATTCCCGCTTTAAGAGAGGCTTCCTGTGGAAAATATACATTGGTTAAGAGCCTGTGTATATTTGTCCCTATGACGTGAAAGATTGCTTGGAGGAAATTCCTATTTGCGTGGATATTGTCGAGTCTGATAGCTCGGGAGTCCCAGACAATTGATAGGCCACCAGAAGCTCCAACATCATACACAACGATATTGAAGCTCCCTGGCCATACTTTTGTTGCTATTCTAGCTAATGCAATATAATTTCATTTGGTCTCTTGCAAGAAAAGGACTTGAGGTTCTTCTTGCATTATCATGTTTTTAAGAATTCTATTTTTCTTTGGGCTGTTGAGCCCTCTTATATTCCAAGAGATTAACTTCATTGAGAAGGATGATGATCAGGGTTGTAGTACTTAGTTAGCTTAGAATACCTGCCTGAGTCCACTAACATTTGTCCTATTCTGATTGTGCGCTGGAGATCTATTTTCCTTCCTCACTTTTTTATGTCCTTGGTAATGAATCTACCATCCCAGGGGCCTCCCGTCTGTATACCTAAAGATTTTTGCCGTTGCACCCTAGATAGGGCTTCCTCCAGATTCTTCAGTTGTCCATCTGGAATGTTGTCAAAATTGTTTGTAGTACATTCCTGCTCTACGCCTTGAATGTCTAGTTCCCTAATATCTATTACTTCTGTTTCCTCCTCCATGATCTGTGGATTATTTAACTCCTCATTAGGGTCTTCTTCTAAACTGGCCTCAGAATGTGGGGCTTTCACCTCTATAACTTGAGTATTCCATGCTGATACCTTTTTCTTATCTGAGGAAGAGGCTCCTTTGTATCGAGGATCCTGGGGAGGCACCATGGGATCAGCCTGCTTCGAATGTTTGTCTTTTATCAGCTTCATCGCTGGTGGGGTGGGAGAGTCCAAGCTTGGATCAGTTTGGCTAGCTAAGATTTCAAAAATGTTGCTTGTAGAGGGCTTGGAGGGGCTAGTTTGCGGCGTCTTGGAATTTGTGGCCTGTTTTTTGTGGGATTTCCTACGATTTGCTACTTTGGTGTAGCTATCTGCCTCAGCTGGATCCGGTCTGGAGGCATGAGAGGGGTTTTGCGTTAAAGGGAAATCCCTGAATATATGTCCGAGGGAATGACACCTTCTACATCTAAATGGAACATGTTCATAGTCAATCAGCTGAATCCATTCAATGTCATACTGAAAAAGACTTACCGCATCTGGAAGAGCCTGGTTGAGGTTCATATAGACGCATATACGAGCAAATGAGGTGTATCTGTTGATTTTTGTTTCCTCTGCAACCTTTATGAACTCGCTCAGAACATTTCCAATCGCTTGAAGGGATTCTTCCTCCCAATATTCCGCTGGAAGCGAGTATAGGCAGATCCAGACCGAAGCCCAGCTAAGATCCTCCTTGTCTGGGTTGAAGCGTTCTACCCATCCTCTGAGATACAGTCCAACCGAGTTAAAGAAATAAGGCCCGTCATCAAAGGCTCTGTTATGATCCTCCAGGCAGTTGAAAATGGCAGTGAAGAACCCCTTTGGTCCCAATTGCAAGGTTATATGTCCCTTTGGGTGCCATTTCGCAGCTATCCAGCCCCTTAGTTCCTTCTCAGTCACCCACAGTTCGATGAATTTTCCTATAAGGGCATGGTCTCGCATGAACTGTATTCGCGCGTTTATTCTGTGGCTTGGAAGTTCTACCTTCGGTCGCTCTGAGGCTACAGGTTTGCATGTGGCCAAGCTGACCTTGTGTTGCTTTTTTTCCTGTTTTGTCTGTTGTGGATTCAGATCCCCATTATCCTTGTCCTGGTTTGTTTTCGTTGTGCTTTCCTTATGCTATATCCACCCATTGTCGTTTTGTAGCCATCCATTGTCGTTTTGTGGGGGAGGCGCATTGCCCTCCCCCTAAAGGGGTTCCATGGAGCACTGTATGCTTTTGCAATTGTTTAATCTTCTTGATCCTGTCAGTGGCTGCAGGTCTACAGCGGCCTAGAGCATCCTGCCATTGTAGCAAATGTTGAAACCCTAGAGCTTAGAACTCAGAGTGCCAACATACAGTCCCTATATGATGCACTTGAATCTGAAATGGGAGTACTTATCTCATATGATCTATGATTATTGTTGTTGTGATCATTCTTCTTACATTGGTTCTTCGATACATTGATTACTATTACAATATATATGATTTTGTCACTGATTGGTATCATCAAAGAAGGCTATATATATGCTACTATGAATATTCCATGCTATCTCTGTTGTTATTGGTTGATATGCTATTGATTAGACTTATTATACTTAATGGGTTATGATGTTGGAAATATTCAATGACTTCTCATGTGTTACTCATGAGTCTCTTTTTTATAGTAATCAGTGTGATATCATATGCTACTACTAATGGTTAACCATGCATCAAGGAGAGAATCACATATGTTAATGATGAAATGAATTATTGAGAATGGTCATGTGCTATCATGTATTATACTTCTCTTTGGTGATGGGTGTTATTAGTTGTGTTAGTCATGATAAAAATCCTTTTATTACATATCACTAGAATATCAAGGATATGCTTAGGGGGGCCATGGTGAGTAATTTATGGTATTGATTAGGATGTCATCCTGTAGCAGAGTTTCTTATTTCACGAGTAGATCAAATTTTATGGTGTCGAGCATTGTAGAATGAGTACTTCTCTTAACCTGGTTTTGTTATTTTCTTGTGTTGTCAAAGGTGGAGAGAAGACTTGGTGCAATTTGCAGGAGGTTGACATCAAGTCCAAAGGGGGAGATTGTTGGCCTTATGGATATATGTTATCCTTTATGTCAACCTAGCTTGTTACTACTGTTTTCACAAGAAGGTCATATCCATGTATATAAAGACCACTACTTTGAAAGAGTGTTTTATAGCACTTATTGACTAGTCTAAGCTTGTTTTCTAATTAGGTAAGATGCCAAATGTTCGGTACTAGATAGAAAGGATTTGACTATATAATTTGCAATGAGTTAATGTGAGAATACTGAGAAAATTGTGTAGCATTGTTGTATGTGAGAACACATTATTATTTGAGGGAGGAATACATGTTCTCTGCAAGGATTCATGGTTAGAATAGGACTACAATAGGATGATTTTCAAGTTCATATGAACGGTTTTTACCTATTGTAGGATTCGGGCAAAATATTATTTTTGATTTCATCCTGTTATTGAGTTAGGATAAAGGTTTATGGTTTTTATTTATTTTTCGTTTGTTGTTTATGTATAACTTTCTTACATGATTAATTAGCACAATGATATGATGATAGTTGAAGATCATGGTTTTCTCGTTATGAATGAATTGATAGTTTGTAAAGAGATGTTTGATGCAAAGTATTGACAGGGTTACTATTACATGAGTATTAGTCCTATGAAAACAGTTGTATTCTTTTGACTGCATCATTATTTCTATGACATAATTGTTTGACTTGTGTAATTGGTATTTATTTTCCTATTTCAGACAAAGGATTAATGACAAGGAAATATCTATTGGTGAATCCACACATTGATGTTTCTTAATATAGACCTATGATGTGTATTATTGGAAGACCTTGATGACTTCATCAACACAAATTTATGTCATGCTACTACTTCTCTAGTTTATTGCTAAATGATGGTAATGTGATATGTCTAGCAGATGTTATGAATTTGTTGTTTTTTGTTTTGATTAGTCTTAAACTGCTATAAGGAAGTGTTGTTGAGAATAGTATTGGCTTGGTATATGATGAGATGTTGCAGGATTGTGACATCTTTTGTATAATTTTGTTCACAATCATGGAATGCATTTGCTAAAGAGTTGGCTTGAGATTATTTAAATATTTGTATTGACAAATTTGGCTTGGCTTATTTGACTTAGTATAGGGTTAATTTGGTTGTGCCTTAATATGGGTTAATAGTGTACTTGAGAGGATTTTTCTTGGTATGGTATAAGAATATTATGGCCTAATACTTGATAGGATTTGACTTAGTATGGCTTGGTATTGACAAAGGTATATACCAAGAGGGTAGAAATGAAAGAGGTGTGAGAAAGAGGGGTGAGAGAAGGGTGAGAAGTTGAATGAGAATGAAAAGAGATGGGGGAGAGATATCAAGGAGAAAAGAGAGGTATTAAGAGAGAGAGAGAGAGAGAGAGAGAGAGAGAGAGAGAGAGAGAGAGCAGAGAGAGAGATAGAAATATCCAAGTGATAGAAGTATAGAAATAGGGAGAGAGGTATAAATGGAGAGAGAGAGAGAGAGAGAGTAATTTATGGAGCATTGAGGGAGTGAAGGAGATAAACAAAGGGAATTATAGGGAGGGAAAGTGGGAAAGATTGGGGGAAAGCAGATAGTGAGAGGGGTGGAGGGAGAGAGAGAAAACATGAGGGAAAGGGTGGGTGATTTGCTGAGAGAGAGAGAGAGAGAGAGAGAGAGAGAGAGAGAGAAGGTACAACAAAGATAGGAATAGG
>APFE030681517.1:5660-25266 GCA_000404065.3 Pinus taeda
ATATATTTATATTTTGATATGCCAATATGATATGCCTACACAGATGTCTTAATTAAGTTGTGGAATGCATTTGTTACGTTTTAAAATAAAAACTTAATAATGTTACTTCTAAGTTCTTGTGAGCTCTTAGACTGTAATTTCTCACTCCTAGTCTAACCACCTGCTTGACTAACATTAATGTGGCATCAAATTGAAAAGTATATCATAGATTATGTGGCATCAAATTGAGAAGTATATCCTGGATTCTGTTGGAGTTAATATTGATAGAAAATTGGATGAGATGGAAACAAGTTAATGATAATAATATAAATATATAGTAATAAACTTTTTATTTTCTTTTTAGAGAAATACATTATAAGTTATATTTAACAATATTTTATTTTATTTAATATAAATATGGTTGTTTTCTAATGTGGTTTACCGATCTCTGGAATATTGTTTAAAAGGGATCAATTCCTTTCTATGAGGGTTAAGATAATTGAAAAGGATTATTTATTTTTCGTGAGTTTTTAGTTAATTAAAAATCGCTAATTTCTAAATAACAGAAATATTTAATTGAGTCAACTTTCGAAATTTAGTAATATATATGCAAAAGTATTTAATTTAATCAACCTTCGAAGCACTGTAATGAATATATATAAAGAAAGAAAGAATATAATATTCTTTAAATAAAATATAATATTGTTTGAAACTATAATAAATTAGCAAATTATGAAATAATGAAACTATATTATGATAATATAAAAAAGAGCAAATCTAATATATAATTTTATAATGCATGTGTACACAAACTATTAGTCCCAATGTTTTTGCTTAAACAACCACCTATATAATAAATACATTAAAAAATCCATGTGTTCACTTAAATAGGTTAAAATAAAAATTATAAAAAATATTAATTAATCATTTAATTTTAAAATATACAAATTTAATAAAATAAATTTTATTTTTAAATTATATTTTTAAATTTAATTAAGTCAGTTATATATTTAATTTATTAGAAACACATTTTCCAATTCATAGTTCATGGAAACCAATGTTACAAATAAAATTCCCACTAAATTGATTTGGATAAACTCTTTACTAGCATGACACTCATCAGAATACCCTCTACACTAACCTATAATACCCTCTACACTAACCTGACACCTAGTTAACAAGAATTTGTTAACAAGCATTTGAACAGTGTCTCTTTTTTTTCTCAAAAGAAAAGACATACTTTTTGATATTCCATAGGAAATCAAAAAGTATAATCTTTTAGTTACATAGCAGCATACTTTATAACTTAAAAATAACATGAGCTATGACTAAAATCCAAGACATATCTAATACCTTAAACATATTTTGAAACTTAACTAAATCCACTTGAATAGGATCAAATAGATTAAAGAAAAAACAAGCAAGAAATTACCATTAGAAACATCTAAGATTGTTCAACTACCATAACATCTAATAGTAGAGCTTCCTTGAATAATATATTTTCCATGGCATTAGTTTCCATGTATGTATGAAAGCTTGCACATCATCATATTGCTTCTATAATGAGTGGTTTTCCCTTTTCCATGATTTTAAATAAAGGACCCTTAAGTCAACTCTTCTGTTGAACCAGTCCACAAGGAATTTTAAACCTCCATAAAATCTAAATACTCTTACATGTTTCCGAAGGGAAATCATTATGGCACACTACATAGCAAGGGGTTCAACTATAAAATTCTTTCCTTGGCCAATACCTAGCTTCCATTTAATCATCAGATTCTAGGAGAATAAAATGATTATGCCTGCACAATAAATGTCCCTTTAACAAGATACATCAAATAATCCCCATATTATATCAGTCGATAACTCCACATCTCTAATAAGCTTGATCTTCTTTTGTTTCAACATTTTCACCTCCTCGAGATAAGACGATCTTGTATTTTGTGCAATAACTTTAGAGAAAACTATGAAGTCTTAAAATAAACAATGATTTCACCCTAGCCAAATTCCCCATAAGACAAAGATTCAAAGGAATTTAAGGGAAGAGGAAATAAACCTTTAATTCCAACACGAGAGGCACTCTTCAATGGTGCTTTAATTCCACCAAGAATTAATGTTAAAACAATAAAAAACTCCCTTCCAAATAGAAATTACAAGAGGACAATGAATAAATAAATTAACAATAGACTTCTCGTTCATCTGACATAAAACACAAAATCTAGGACCTACCCATCCTCGCTTAATGAGAATATTCTAAGTCAATTTTTTTCATTCCAACAATAGTCAAAGGAAAAACCTTCATGTAATGGGTGCTTGTCCCTTCCATACTAATTTTTGCCACCATTTTGAAGAAGCAATATGATTATCGTGAATCAGCGTATCATATCCAAATCTAGTTGTTATAATCCCACATTGCTTATTCTTAGACTACTTGATGATGTCGTCCTCCTCCCAACTAATTACAACACCATATTTACTACAATTCAATAAATAAGTGTTCTATTCACATACATAAACATGAGAAAGGCGTATATCTTTAGCTGAAATCCACTACTGACTATCTAAATTTGCATCTACTACCATAGGAACATTAGTGATAGCAATATAACCCAAATGATTTAAAAACTCTACTACCCTATCATAGGGTTTGTTATGACCATTGCAACATATCCACATGGCATAACCAAGAAGAGTGTTAACCCCATTCCTAACATTCAAAAAAATCCATTTCTCCAAAGCTTATAGACCATTTACAAAATTGCTCCAAATCATAAAACCTCCTGTAGTCACTTTTCGATATTTTGTAAGATAATCTACAATCAACATGGATTCCAGATATTTTACCCTCATTCACAAACTCCATATACTATTGTGAAAAAAAATACAACAACTCTTGGCTACAAGAATTACTCCCAATTTCTCCATCTTATGTAAGCCTCAATCCCCCAAAGAACTCAGAAGTGCCAAATTGTTCCATGACACCAAAGCCATTCCTCTACTCTACTTCTTTCCATTCCATAGGAAAGGAATATGTATCTTTTTTATAGCACCTAAAATACTTTTAGGAATTTTTTCTAAAGTCAACCAAAAACTTGAGATTCCTTCCAAGATCAATTTGATTAAGATCATACAACCTCCTAACGAAATCCATCGATTGCATCAATGAAAATGCACTTTCCCACCTTTTTAACAAGTCAGGAGCAACTTGCAGTTTGATAATTGATAGGATATATGAAAAATTAAATATACTTAAACCAATTATTTAAATAACCAAATCAAAGAATAATTTTTTCTTGGATCATATTAAATTGTGCTTCATCCAAGATATTTCTGAGACAAGATGATTTGTCTAGGTTGGCCCCCATGCCCAACATTGCACAAAAACAATGCAAAACACCTTTGAAGTTTTTCCATCCCTCAATAATCCCTAAGTTGAATATAAAAAATTATCTACAAATAAAGTGTGAGTTATCATCATCTCCTGACCAAAATTTACTCCTCTAATTCTACCCTCTGATTTTGCCTCCATAATTAATTTACTCAATCCTTCAATGTTTAGTAAAAAACGGAAAGGAGGTAAGGGACAACCTTGAAAAATCCATGTGAAGCTTTGAAAATATATGATGGCTAACTATTAACGTGAGCAATGTAATTGGCTAATCTCATGCAACCCATTATCTAAGAAACTACATCAAACTTCAAAACAATCTCAAGCAAGACTAGCTTGGGAAACTACCAAACCACTTTATCATAAGATTTCTTTATCTTAATCTTAATCAAAATAATAAGAATATTTAAGAATCTTAATGGAGTGCATGGCTTCCTAAGCCAACCCAATATCATGATGGATCTATTTACTAAGTAAAACCAAAATTGGGCTAAAGACAAATGATTTAATAGGCCAATATTTTACTTAACAACTAACGCCTTTAACATAACTCTATATGAATTTTTACACAAATCTATCACCCAACAACCATTGAAAGTCTTGGGATCCACTGATATTGGGATAATGCAATGAATGGTAGATTGATATTATGATAAAAAAACCACCTCCTCCTAGATTCCTTATCCACCACCATAATATCCCTTCAAATAAGATTAAAAAAAATCCAAAAAAAAAACCACGAACCAACCATTAGGCCATCAAAACTTCCCCTTGGGCATCTTCATCAAGATACTAAGGTCCTCCTCCTTAAAAATATCCCTACCTATCCAATTTGATTATTTGGAAGAGAAAAAAATGGTGTATAACTTGATTACTCTTACTAACAAGAAATATTATTATGGAAAACATCCTCAAACAAATTTTCAAAGAAAGAAACTTTTCCTTCGCAATATCTACATATGTACACAAATTTTGAGTGCCATCCTGTGATTAATTAACCAAATATGGTTTATTACATGCTTATTATTAGAGAATTGTTGAAATTATTTTGTATTATTGTCTCCTTCAGCAAACCTAGTCACTTTACTCTTATGCTTCCAAGCAATTTTTTGAACCTTGAGGATCTCTACATTTCTTGCTTCTAAATTCTTGGTTTGTTGTCTTTCATAATCTATTAAAACCCCATCACTTCTAAAAACTAGTTTTGATTTTTTTTTTCAATCAACTCTAGTTCACCTAATTCCACATTACTTTTCTCTTTAATCCACTCTCCAATAACCCTCTTTATAAATTTAAACTTTTTAAAGGATTTTGTTATAAACAATTGTAACTAGGGCGCTACTGAGAGGGGTCGTGAATCAGTAGTGTGGCCAAATTATACAAATTTTCACAAATTATACTTTTCAATCATTTTAGAAAATTTTCATAGATCAGAAACACAATTCCACCATGTAAAAAATAACATCATAATCACTTGATAACAAGACATCAATCTCCTTTTTATTACAAACTTCATCTTGACTACATCAATGCCCCACAAGCTACTACTTCTAGTTTTATCAACTACTATTAAAAGGAACTTCTATCCCTACTCATTTATTAGTCTTCATTGAAAGGGATGGTTTCCCTTGCTCGTTTATCAGTCTCTATTGAAAGGGACTCTTTCCCTTGCTCATTTATCATCCAATACTAAAAGGGACTCTTGCCCCTAAACATTTATGAGTACTCACTAGAAGGAGCTCAAACCCTTGTTTGTTGGACCTGTTAATCGATATTTCATCCATTTTCAAACTAGAACCAATATGCCATTAATGTCATAAACAAATAAATTTTCTCATGACAACTACCCACCAAAACCACCTTACACACCTTCGCAATATGTGATTACTAAACAATTCACCAAAAAGATCACCTTCAACAATTTATCATTACTGAACAAATCACCAAACTATATGCACCAACAGCATCAACACCAATCTCCAATTCACTTCTTTACATCTATAAAACACCTTTCAAATACCAATATTGGTCTTTGATACACCTCTTATGCATACCACCATTATGCATTACATTTCGCCAAGAACCTCTAAGCTACACACTCTGATATATCATTTCTCAACAACTCGAATTCTCCTTATAAAGAATTATTGACTGATATTTTGGATTGATCTTTGGTTAACTTGTTCTTTGATTTGCTGCATGGATTTCTTATTTATTTCCTTTTTTCTTTTCAGTTTAGTCTTTTGGATTTGGTCTTCGGGTATTCAATCTATGATCTTCATTTCTCAGATCAATCTATGATTTTTTTTGGTCAATTTTAGTAATCTATCTTTTTAGAGGTTTTATCAGTTCCTTTTCTATTTTTATCTGCCATTTACTTTGGCTTAACTTCCAAACTAGCAGTTCCACCTGTTTCAACTTAAGCCCCTTTTCCTTTGACCTTTTACTTATTTTCAGCCATAGGACTAGGTCTTCATGACCATCAGCTTAGGATTTTAGGCACTTAGCCACTTTTTACCTATCGGAGACCAAATTTCATTATTTGAAGCTCCATGCCCTTGGTCTATTTTTACACGAATTGACCAAGGGTCAAGCTCTAAGGCCCTATCCCTTTCTATCCTAGCACATTACCTCCTAGTGCATTCCCTTGCAACACTCCTTATAAGTCGTCAGGGTCTATCTGCCAGGTTGATGTGTCTAGTGGGGACCACTTGCCTACTTTGTGATTGGTTGGCATTGTCTTTCGTGTCCCAACACTTGTCTCCCAGTGCATTCATTTTTCACCCTCTTATTAACCACAGGGTTATTCCTACAGGATGACATGTTCTATAGGGTGCTCCCATTCTCATTCTCATGTTCTTCCACTCTACCAAGTTATCAATGCCAACGTGTCCTAGCTCCTACTGCCCAATTCTTTGTCCCGGTGCATCCCTTGCACACTTCTATAATACTTCTGGGCTATATCCATTATGATGACGTCACCTGTGCTATGTGTCACCCTATTATAAGTGACACGTGTTACTCAAAGATGGGTCCATTGGGTATAAAAAAATGGTGAAATTTCTTGCCACATGTCCACCTTTGATTGGACCATGTCATCACTAATGTCAACATCCATTGAATCTCCAAAAGCCAATAACATGCCACCATGTGTCTTGTCGGAGAGGAGAGAGAAAGGATCCCCAGTTCCTTGGTTTTTCTAGTAATTTCTTTGTTAAATTCTTTTATCAAAAACCATCGGATTCAAGAACTCTTACCTCGACACCACTCCATTATGGTTTGTGGTATTTGGAGTAGAGGTATCAAGATGTTCCTTTGTCATTTATTTTCACCATCGGTGGAATTATAAACCACCTCTTGTGGCCTCCAATCCTAACAATATTTACTTCTAAAGGCATTGTGGAATGTTTCCACATGGCCCCATGCCCAATGCCTACAAATCATAATTTTCACATTTGCTATACCTATGGGCTTTCATTTCTAGACTTGTTGTCTCTGGGCTAAGCTATGGGAGTGGGGACCTCTCCCTTGACTCATATTGGTCGCTTCTCTGATGTCATTTCTCAGTGTTTAAATTTGGTGTCCCTTATGAAATTCTTTGGGGTGCACCCACTAGGGTAATTTCATCAGGACGATGTCATCACCTAGTGTCATCCTGCTACATTCATCCCAAAGATAAGACTTTTGTGCCATAACCATTATGTTAGGGTACTACCACTAGGGTGACTTCACCAGTTGGGCTCCACCAATTCCCAATAGAATTGCCCCCTACTAATACAATGACCATCCATGTCTACCTATTGCTTTGTTTGTCGACTAGGTTTGCCACTTCTATCAACTTTGGATATGCGCCAAAGCTCCTCCACCCAACTTTTGACTCTCCTAAATTTGACTTAATGTCACCAAACTTTGATTGGCTCTATATTTTGAACCAAAACACCATTTTTAGACTTCCACATACCACTAGAAATCACTTTTAGAGATCTTCCAATCGTGTGTGTTTCCCCTACATCTAAGTTTATCTGGTACACAAGAACAAACTCCAAAGTCTTTTCACCTTCTACATTCCTTTGCCACTCATTTTCATTTCCTTTACTAGTTGCAATGATTTTTCCTTTGCCAATATTTCCCATTTCCTTTACCTTTTCCTTTGACATTAATGACAACATATGTCCAATAATCTCCCCCTTTGGCATTGATGGAAATGCCAAGATAAAACAACACATCATTACCAATGATCAATACTTTTTTTGACACGTATCCTTGTGATTTTCTAATGATCATTTACCATCATGTGTTTTATTAGCAATACTTCTCCCCCTTTGACTTCAATGGAAAGGATACTGACATGCTCCCTTATCAACAATCTCCCTTTATCTCCTCATCTTATGTACTTTCCAACTACTTCTTCTTATGCTAAAAACTTTAGGTAACTCTAATATGATCCAAGCATCTTCATCTTTATCCTGTGAAGAACACTTAGATGAAGGAAAGGAGTAGTTACTACCAATATCTGCCTTAATCAAGAAAGAGGGATCTCTTGCTAAAAAAAACACATTCTTTTGCAACTGACCCATTAGAAATGATTATTTTTGGCCTGACTCTTAGCTAGTATTACATTCATAATAGTGCCTACCTAGACACATACACCTAACCTCTAGAAAAAATAAAAACCATTCTTATGCATGACACCATCAGTTGTCAACTCATGAACAACAAAGTACAACACTTAGAAGTGTTTACTTGAAAAACATAGAGGGACTCTCATCAATGCAGGCATAGACCAACAACTCATCTTCCATTTCTCCTGGAAGACTTCTAATGAAAATATACTCACCATGATACATTTTAGACATTATGAACAACATTCATATAAATCAATACTTGCTTACAAAAACTTGGACTCATAATTTCATATTGAGAACATGAACACCATACTCTAACAATGATTCCAATGACAATAAATACAAATTGATAGTACCTTTGATACCAATTGTTGAATTGATGCAAATTGATGCCACTAATAGGATTCATTGAGCACTTAATAATTGAATGTCCTCATCCTCTCATCATGCTTCTTTCACCACAATTTCGATTCCTAATACTAATTACCAATTAGAATAGAATTATAATAGAAATACCATAAACCTTTGTCTTACAATAAACATCTAATACCAATTAATGATACGAATTATCAATGAATAAATTGATACTAAAATATTGACTCGAGTATACTCCCTCGTGGCTATGTTCCCTCTTTACATAGGGATATGTAAACAATACTTGCAAAAGTAACTTCAACAACTGTTGCAATTTAGAAGCTAAAAAAGAGTTCACGGGGCATCGTGACAAAGTGCCTATGTCCCTGTTAGCCATGCCAGAAATCAGTATTTAACTTTGCAATTTAGAAGATGAAAAAGAGTTCACGGGACATCGTGACAAAGTGCCTATGTCCTTCTTAGACATGCCAGAAATCAGTATTTAAATTTCAATATCAGTAATGTCAATTAATAACCTAGTCACTCAATAACCTAGTTACGTTCCACTCTGGAATTTAGGTAGCAAACAATGACAGAATATGATCCATGCATGCGTTATTTAATTGTAGCCAGAGACAATCTTGAGGAACTGCAAAACATAACAGGAATTACTTAAATATGAAATTTAACTGCTGTGTTCCTAGGACATAACGTTATCCACATAACTCTAAAGCTACGTTGCACGAAACAGTGAAACGTGTACAAGTTTCCGAAATGGGAACACCTAGAAACATGACCATTCCAAAATGGGTGAGTAATCAGTTTGAAAAGAACATTCAATAATTCCCTTATTCCTAATATGCATTCATTAGCATGCTCCTTTATATTCCTTTCATCTGACCTTTTTGGCTTCCCTTGAAGCCAGTATCTTCTTTTCAATGAATACGAACAAGATCTCTACTCCCACTACATAGACCATCTCCTTTTTTCTTCCACATCTGGGTATGTTGAATTTTATCAACACCATGAGATGAGTGTCTGCGCTGACCTACTTGACTGGGTGGATTTTTACTATTTCCTAAGCATACATACCTTTGATCATTACTTTTATTAGCACCAATTAATGTGAATATGCAATTTAAATTTTTTCCTATTTCTCATTTCATGTGATTTCTCTTTGCAATGAATAACTAGTAGAGTTACTGCTCCTTTTATTTGATAGGAGTCTCTTATTATTGCAAGTTATATAAGGGAGATAAACCAATGGAATTGCAGAATCTAATATGCCAATATTCTATTGATTATATTCAAATCCAAACATTTTGTTGTGTTGCCTCCATGCTCCATTTGATTTACCTTTCTTCTCAATGCATAGTTGTCCTTGCTGGCTCTCATCATAATCCATGCCTCTAGTTGCAATATTTTGAAAAGAGGATTTCTTACGAAATTTACATGTAGCTTCTTTGTGCCCATAATTATTACACCTATATCATTCAAAATTATTCAAGAAGGGGACAAAGGAATTGTTCTTATTACCAAGGCCTCTACCTATCCAATTTCTTGGACTAATATTAATCCTACTGGTTGTTTTGGCCCATTGAAAATATTTTCTTTCAAGGGGAAAGGCTCTCTATGATTGGTTTTTCGAATTGATCTTAGAAACTTGTGGTTGTGGATGAAATAATACATTCCACTTCTACTGCTACACCTTCTTTTTCCTTTTTGGACACTTGGAGGAAACATTCCCCCCATTATTACAACAAAAGCATATGAGGAGCTACATACCTTTGTTCTAATTTATGGGTTTTTTCGTTCTATTTGGTGCTGAATTTTTTTTCCTGCCTTTAAATTGTTGCAAGATATTCCTTTACCCAAATTGGTGGGTCCCTTTAATGTTGTTTCCAATTCATTACCATTTTCGAACATTGTCTCAGATTGAGAGGAACAATCATTAGTTTGAATGTCTTCAAAATTTTAAGAAATCTCTCTATATTTTTGAAGATTCAACAACTTCCCTGTTAACACCTTATTCTCCTTCTCCAAATCCATATTTATGGCTCTAAATTTATTTATCTCCTCAAGTGACAATACAAGTTTCTTCTTTAAACAAATATTTTATTCAAGGTCTTCCAAGTCTATGGAGGATAAATTGGATTCACAGCAAGTGTCAATATCACTCTCAAGGGCTTGTTCCCTTGATGTATCTAAAGATTTTGTTGATGACACGTTAAATTCCATTTCTTCCTATTCACTAGAGGTGGACCCATTGCCTTCTTGACCAATTTCCAAATCTTCTATTGCTATTAAGGTAGCTTCCTCTTCACTATAACTATATGAGAAACTCTCTCTTTCACCACTAGTTTTAGCTGAGCAATTTAAAAATAAATGGCCTATTATTCTACAATAAAAACAAAACAGAAACTTACTTTCATATTACATCTTCTTTGTGTGTTGATCATTGAATTGGCCTATTGATACAAAGTAATCATCATCTAGTAGTTTATATTCAATTCTATTTGAATCTTCGACTACTTCATCCTCTAGAGAAAACATCTTGACATCACATGCAACTTTCATGTCTACTTCAAAGGTGGATTGCAATTTGTCCCATATCTCCTTTGAAATCTTAAAACATATCACTTTCTCAATATCTAACTTAGAAAAACCTCTCGTGATTTCCCTCCTAGCTTGATTATGAAACTTATCATCTATCTCTCCATTCTCCACATATAGCCATACATCAAGATCAAGGACTTGCAAGTAGATTCTCATCCTTACCTTCCAAGTTGTATAATTTGAGCCATTAAAAAATGGAACTCCATTTGACCTAATCTACTCCTGGTTCTCCATGATCCCTAATCTTCCTTTTAGTTGTTCAACTTTTCCTTAAGGAACCTTGCTCTGATACTAATTGTTAGAAACAATGGAAACCATGACGCTACTAAGAGGCGGGTTGAATAAGTAGTGTTGCCAAATTATACATTTTTTCACAAATTATACTTTTCAATCACTTTAGAAATTGTTCATGGATCAGAAACACAACTCAACCATGTAAAACATAACAGCATAAGCACATGCGCACAAGACACCAATCTCCTTTGTATTGCAAGCTTCAACCTGATTCTATCAATGCCCCATAAGCTACTACTTGTAGGTTTATTAGATGCCACTGAAAGGAACTTCTATCCCTACTTGTTTATCAATCTTCAATAAAAGGGACTGTTGCCCCTGCCCATTTATCAATCTCTACTGAAAGGGAATATTGCCCCTTATCGTTTATCAATCAATATTGAATGGACTATTGCCCCTAACCATTTACCTATACACACTAGAAGGAGCTCCAACCCCTTATATGAAAGCTACCACTTGTTCGGCCTGTCGATCCATATTTCATCTATTTTAAAACTAGAACCAATAGGCCACTTATGTCATAAAAAAATAAATCTATTCACTCCAATTGCTCAACAAATCCACTTTACACGCCTTCATAAATATTTGATTACTGAATAATTTACAAACAAGATCAGCTTCAGTAATTTCTCATTGCTGAAAAATCACTAAACTATAAGCACCTATAACATCATCACCAATCACAATGCACTTCTTTACATCTCTAAAACACCTTTGAGATACCAATATTGGTCTCTGATACACCTCTAATGCATACCACCATTATGCATCATGTTGCAGAAATAACCTCTAGTCCATACACTTTTCTTTAGCATTTCTCTACAACTCAAATTTTGCTTACAAACAATTCTAGAATGATATTTTTGGATCGATATTTGGTTAGCTTATTATTTGATCTGTTACATCATTTTCTTATTTATTTCCTTTTTGTTGTTCATTTAGTATTTTGGATCTCGTATTCAAGCCTTCAATCTCTAATATGAAATTTTGTGCTCAATCTGTGATTTTTCTGCTTAATTTTAGTAGTTATAGCCTTTTACAGCTTGTAACAGTACCTCTTCCATTTTTATCTACTATTTACTTTGGCTTAACTACTAAATTAACTTCCAAACTAATATTTCTTCCTTTTTTCTCTTAGGACCCTTTTTCCTTGATTGTTTACCTATTTTCTACCACAAGACCAGGTCTTTGCGAGCATTGAATTAGGATGTTAGATGCTTAGCCACCTTTTACCTATAGGGGACCAAAAAATATTTATTTTAAGATCCACACCCTTGGTCTATTTTTACAGAAAATGAACAAGGGTCAGGCACTAAGTTTGTAGGCCTTTCTATCCTGGAACATGGCCTCCTAGCACATGGCTTCCTAGCATATTCCCTTGCACCCTCTTTATAAGCTCCTGGGATCTATCCATTGGGCTGATGTGTCCCATGGGGACCACCCACCTGCTTTTTGATTGGTTCCCATTGTCCTCCATGTCCTGACACTTGTCTCTTGGCACATTCCTTTTGCAACCTATCATTAACTATGAGGGTCATTCCTATGGGATGACATGTTCTGTGGGGTCTTCCGAGCCTTATCCTTTTAATGCCAACATGTCCTATCTCCCACTTCTAAACGCTTTTATCCCGATGCATCCCTTACGCATTTCTTTAAGTCTTTCAGGATATATCCATTGGGATGACATCATGTATGTTGCGTGTCAGTCTATGATAGGTGACACATGCCGCTCAAATATGGTCTAGTTGGGTACTTTAAAATGGTGAAAATATCTACCACATGTCCACCTTTGATTGCACCACATCATAAATTATATCATCATCCATGTCATCTCCATGATCCAATAGCATTCCACCATGTGTCTTGTGAGAGAGGAGAAAGAAAGGGTCCCGAGATCGTTGGTTTTGCAAGTAATTTCTTTGTTAATTTTTTTTTATCAAAAACCACTAGATTCAAGAACTCTTCCCTCAACACCACTCCATTTGGGGTTGTGGTATTTGGTGGAGAGGTCTTAGGATGCTTCTCCATCATTGATATACACAATTGGTGGTATGGAAAACCACCTCCCATGCCCTTCAAGGCTAACAAGATTTTCATCCAAAGCTTCATTGGAATGTTGCCACATGGACTCACACCCAAAGACTGTCATTCACACTTCGCACATTTTCTATACCTTTGGGCTTTCATTTTTAGGATTGCCCTCAGTGGGCTGAGTTGTCTGAGTGGGTAACTCTCACTTCACTCCTATTGGACGATTCTCCGGTGTTGCGTCCAAGTGCCCTATCTCTTAGTGCTTAAGTTTGGTGTGCCTTACATAATGCTTCAAGGTGCACCCACTACGGTAAGTCTACTGGGATGGCATCACCAACTATTGTGATCCCACTACATTCATCTGGGTGCTAAGAATTTTGTGCCATAACCATTCTATCGGTGTACTACCATCAAGGTGACTTCATGAGGTGGACTCCACCAATGCCCAATAGAAATTCCCCCTACTACTATGTTTTCCATCCATGTCTACCTTGTCCTATATTTTTTCGCTAGGCTTGGCACTTGTATCAACTTTGGATATGCACGAAAGCTCATCCATCCACCTTTTAACTATGCTAACTTTGACATAAGGTCACCAAACTTTAACTAGCTCTATCATTTGAACCAGGAGGCCATTTTCAGACTTCAACATACCACTGGAAATCACCTTCAAATCTCTTCCGATATGAGTGGGATTCCTGTGCATCTCATATTATCTTCTACATAATAATAGGCTCCAAAGTTTGTCTACCTTCTACTTATTTGTGCCACTCTTTTTCATTTCCTTTACTAGTTTCAATCATTTTTCCTTTGCCAATATTTTCCATTGCCTTTAGCTTTTCATTTTCCATCGATGACAACATATTTCCAATAAATTGTTCCATTGGAGAAATAATAATGGAGCTGTGAATATGAACCTATACAAACTTAACCAAATTCTTAAAGCTTTCATCATCAAACTGACATCTATTAAATCAACATGTATAATGTCTTCTATTCTCATAACCTAGAAAAAGGAAGATAGGTTTGTGATCAAATATTGAATCATAGAACAATACAAAATGATAGAGTATAACCTTCAACAAGAAAGAATTCTTCACTAAAAATCCTATCAAGATTCTTCCCAACTTTATTTCACCCCAATTCATTGTTGGACCAAATAGGAACCAATTTTGGGGGTTCAAGATCCACAAAACTCATCAGCTCCATCCAATGACGGAAAAAATGTTCCTGTGCATCCATCATGTCAAATGGCCCCTAGACTTCTCTTTATAATAAATAAAAATTTAGATCTCATACTAATATCAAATTATCCTTATTTATGAAATTGTAGTCCAATAAATCTGACCAAAAGGTGATTTTATTTTCATAGGGTCCATAACAATTGACAAGAGAGAGAGAGTCATCCTTGGGGGATAACTAAACCTCTCAATTCAAGTTCTAGCCTCATTGATAGAGTAATTAAAAGGACCACCCAGGGGGACCAACTCAACAATAGACCACCTTAATTTTCACTAGAATAAAAAAGAAAAAAATTATGCCAACAAGTTTGGTAAAGTTTTAATAGCTTTTAGGCTTACACAGATGGTATTTTGTAAGAAAATGGCATCTATATTATGAAAAAGTAACATAAGCTTGAGATAATCCTCTTATGGGATCCCCCCTATTAGGAGCCTACATTGTACCTTTTTGCTCACATATTTTGCTATCATTCCGCCCTTTTTCCATACATATTTAAAGTCCATGTTATTACTTTAATCCATTTTCCAATGGTATATAACATTTCTTCTCATTACTATATGTTTAATTTATTTTACATATAGTTTTACATTACCTTCATAATTAATCGTTGATCAAATAGTTGCTAAAACAGTTTGAAGACTCCAGATTTATCATTGCAGTCTACATTGTTGAAACAGTTAGAACAGTGTGCAAATCTCGTTGCTAAAATAGCCCGTGATTTGCATTTTAGATTCGGAAGCAACAAGAGGAGATCATCGAAGGAGCTATTACATTGGTTGTAACAACTACATTCCAAAGTCGGCATTGTCACAACTATTGTAACAACATTTTGTTAATGGAAGAATCAGTTATCCTATTTTAGCATATCGGGTTAAAGATAGGATTTATAATGTAATTAATTGTATAATAGATGTCTCCTATTTAAAAAGAGGAGACATCAACATTAGAGGGACTACGGATAGACTATGGGAAGGTCTACCTGAAAGTAAAGGAACTTGAATCTTTTGTAATATGATACATTGACAGATGAATAAAATATTGTTCTGAGCATTCCTTCTTAGTTCCTTTTTCTAGGGAATCTTGTGAGAAGGAAAGTGCCCACCTTCATCACAAGATTCACCCATTAATTCCTGTAGTGTGTTAAGTGTTATTTTTCATTCATACCTTGTTAAACTTTGTTTGGTGAAATTGCTTATGCATTATTGGAACTCTGTACTTATTGCTGAAACTTTGTTTTCCATTTCATTATTGCATTGTTTTAATAAATTCATTCATATATAATCAGTGATTATTTTAATTGGCAATCGGGTTTATGGAGTGAGTTTGTGAAGCATAGTAATCATAAATAGGTTTTGAAGGTTCCTACTTGGGGAATAAGGTCATGTTCTCTATTATAGCACAACTAGTCTTTTCCTCTGTAGAGTGATTTCTTTTCCTAGAGTTTTCTTTTTAATGTAATCCAAGATTCTTTTGATAGTTGTCTACAATAGAGAGATTGTTCTCGCTGTAACTCAGAGTAGAGCTTCAATTTGTTTGAAGAAAGGTGTGATTAGTGTAATTGTTACTACAACTTTTCATTGCTTTTGGGATTGAGCATATATAGTGTGGGGTTGCCTTTGAAAAAAACAGACTTCCCTGGGTAGACAATTCATGTAGCACTTGGTTGTTTGAACTAATAAGCAATTAAAGTGACCAACATTTTGGTTTCATTACTAGGGAAGGTAATTGTAGATTTCAAAAGAATTAATGTTTTTCTTTCAGATGTGTAGAATGCATGAGAGGACACAAGAAAACTAACCCTACTAGTGGCAATGGCAAAGGAAGATGAGGAAGGAAGACCTTTATTGATGAGATTATATCAAAAGATGAAACTTCTAAGAGGCTAAGCTCTTGAAAGCCAAAGTCTCAGCACTCCCTTCAAACAAACTACGAAATGGAGGAATTTATGGGCCCTGAAAAGGTGGAGGAGACAGTAGAAGACATTGAGAAACCAGCAGAAGATATTTAGGAACCAATAGAAGACATTGAGGAACTAGTCGAAGACATTGAGGATCCAACAAAACACATTGAAGACAGGGCAAGCGCAGCAGGAGAACAACCAATGGAAGGGAACAATGAAGGATTCTTTGGTGGAGGAAAGGTAGGAGAAGGAAGAGATGAGAATTCTCTCTCTACCTTGGGATTTCCTATTGGTGATCTTCCCAGAGGAGAAACTCTCATAAAGAATATCCCACTTTCGGCCTTACCTAACTTGCATGGTTTATCTTATAAAGATCTTGATGAGTTTATTTTTGAGTTTGATATATTATGCAGAAGCTATGATTATGTTACTAATCCTTAGAAAATGAAGCTATTTCCAGCAACACTAAAAGGAAATGCACTAGGATGGTTCATGAGTCTGGGAGGCCATGTAATCACAACATGGGAATAGATGAAACAGAAGTTTCTACTCAAATATCATGACTACTACCAGATGAGAGAAAAAAGGGAGGAACTATTTAAGATGGTACAAAAGGAGGATGAAAATCTGGAGTACTTTGTGGAAAGGCTACAATATAATCTGTAGAGATCCAATCATCCAAATGTAAGTAAAGATATTCTTAAAACAATATTATTGAAAGGGGTAAGGGATGATTGTCTAGACATGCTAAATATGCTTGGTAAAGGGGACATATCTAAAGAGTCATATGATGAAATTGTTAACCTATGCAAAAGATGTTCAAGAGGAGATGCAAGGAATATATCAAACAACAGGGATAAAACATATTCAAGAGTTAAAAAATTAGCCAGTAGAGGAGCATAAATCACTCTAGCAAAATCATGTATATTCAAATTGGGAAGCCTTAGAGCAAGTACTCCAACAGTCTTGCGCATAGAAGAAAGAGGATAAAGAGCTAAAAAGTAAATTGTTCCTTATGCTTGATTTGGTTCACAAATTATTAGCTACCAGGAAACCATCTTCCAATTATTCCCTTTTTCTTGCAAAACGCATAGCGTTCTTTCAGATAAAGGCAATTAAAAATGGGAGACCTCATGAAGTATCTACACCCGAGCAGTTTATGGAAACTTTCACAGAAGCATCCACCACTGATCAACATTTGTTCTGTGAGTTGTATCTCCATAATGAGGCTATCCCTGAAAATAGGAAGATCAATCTTAACCCTTTGGTTGGTGATGTTCAAATCAGGGCATTTGCCTCTTTCCTTGCCAATCAGATCACATGGTAGACTTCCTTTCTTGCAACAAAGTATAATGAGGACAACCATCTCCTATGGATTCAACCATAGCCACAAAATCCTGCCATTTTCATTTGGGAGTATCGTTAATTTTTGAAAGAACTAGGGATGGTTGAACACATCAGGAAACTACAAGCAACAATGTTATAGGACTTCCAACATTTTGGTAAGACTAAGGAAGCTACTACCTTAAAAGCAAACAAATTATTCTGGAAACAATCCTCTAAGGAAAGGTAGGAGTATAACCCCTTTAGTCCCCCTAATCTTGAAGCAGAAATCTCAAGGGTACCCAACTATATCAGATGTGTTCAACAATGTGCTAAAAAATGGATAGGATATCATTTTTTTTTCCTCTTCTATGAATTTCAACACAAGAACATAAGGCTCATTACAGGTTGACTAAAAAGGAAGAAGCAGCAGCATGTCAGAGGCTACAAAATGTGCACGGTTTCAGAGATCTCGCTGACAATACCTTCTATAGTTACTGCCTAAGTATTTTGTACTCTAAAGCCTAGTACCTGGACTCAGATTTAGAGTGAAGTTGCATGAGGACATGCAACCGTTTCAGTTGGGGGGATATTAGGAGACTACATTGTACCTTTTTGCTCACATATTTTGCTATCATTCCACCATTTTTCAATCCATATTTAAAGTCCATGTTATTGCTTTAATCCATTTTCCAAAGGTATATAACATTTCTTCTCATTACTATATGTTTAATTTCTTTTACATATAATTTTACATTACCTTCATAATTAATCGTTGATCAGATAGTTGCTAAAACAGTTTGAAGACTGCAGATTTATCATTGTTGTCTACGTTGTTGAAACAGTTAGAATAGTGCGCAAATCCCATTGCTGAAACAGCATGTGATTTTCATTTTATATTTGGCAGCAACAAGAGGAGATCATCGAAGGAGCTATTACACTGGCCGTAACAACTACGTTCCAAAGTTGGCATTGTCACAACCATTGTAACAACATTTTGTTAATGGAAGAACCAATTATCCTATTTTAGCATATCGGGTTAAAGATAGGATTTATAATGTAAATAATTGCATAATAGATGTATCCTTTTTAAAAAGATGAGACATCAACATTAGAGGGACTACAAACATACTATAGGAAGGTCTACCTAAAAGTAAAGGGACTTGAATCTTTTGTAATATGATACATTGACGGATGAATAAAATATTGTTCTGAGCATTGCTTTAGTTTCTATTTTTGGGGAATCTTGTGAGAAGGAAAGGGCCCACCTTCATCATAAGATTCACCCATTAATTCTTGTAGTGTGTTAAGTGTTATTTTTCATTCATACCTTGTTAAACTCTGTTTGTTGAAATTTCTTATGCGTTATTGGAACTTTGTACTTATTGCTGAAACTCTATTTTCCATTTCATTATTGCATTGTTTTCATAAATTCATTCATAGCTAATTAGTGATTAGTTTAATTGGTAATTAGGTTTACGGAGTGAGTTTGTGAAGCGTAGTAATCAAAAATAGGTGCTAAATATTCTTTCTTGGGGAATAGGGTCATGTTCTCTGTTATAGCACAACTAGTATTTTCCTCTGCAGATTGATTTCTTTTCCTAAAGTGTTCTTCTGAATGTAATCCAGTATTCTTTTGATAATTTTCTGCGATAGAGAGATTTTTCCTACTGTAACTCACAGTAGAGATTCAGTTTGTTTAAAGCAAATTTTGATTAGTGTAATTGTTACTACAACTTTTCATTGCTTTTGGGATTGAGCATATACAGTGTGTGGTTTCCTTTGAAATAAATAGACTTCCCTGGGTTGACAATTCATGTAGCACTTGGTTGTTTGAATTAATAAGCAATTAAAGTG
>APFE030681517.1:26706-75461 GCA_000404065.3 Pinus taeda
CTTCTCCCTCCTACAAGGAAGTTGTGGGAAATAACAGCAAGAAGCCCCCAAAAAAAGTTAGAAAATTTATGGAAGAAGGAAGAAGTTACATAGAAGAGGAGGAAGACGCACCCAAAATTAAGGAGAACAACAACACTAATAACAAGGAGGAAGATGACAAAAAATAGGAAACAAAAGAGAAAAAACAAAAGGGACCTTGTAAACCCAAAGCTAAAATAACACCCAGAGTAGTTTTAAATGATCCTGCACTGCAAGCGCACAGGGATCACATGCAAACCTATGCAATCATCTGCAAATTCATGGGACTATAGCCCACAAAAAAAGCTTTAAAAACATGGATCAAATACCACTAGAAACCGAAAGGGAGCATTGATCTACACCTTGGGTCAAAGGGTTTCTTTACTGTGGTGTTTGAAGGAGGGCCCTACTTCTACGCAGCAGCACGTCTCTACATGAGGCCATGGAAGATGAAAGTTGTCCTGGAACATGAAACTTTCACTTCAGTCCCGGTTTGGGTAAGGCTCTATTCTCTATCTCTTGATTACCAGCTACCTGAATCATTAGCTTCCATAGGCAATAAATTAGGTAGGTTTGTCAAAACTTCAGAAGCTACTAGAAGGGGAAAATATACTTCCTTTGCTAGGATATGTGTTGAGATGGATCTATCAGGAGCTCTTCCAGATGAGGTGATATTGGAATTTTTTGATGAAGAGTGGGTTCAAACGGTGGACTACAAGCATATTTTGTTCAGCTGTCATATATGTCATGAACATGGGCATCTTCTCAGAGACTGCCCTCCAGGTAAAACATAGAATAAAAGAAAAACTAATACAATGTAAGACTCGGACAGCTTTCACAAGGTGGTCCATAAAGGAAAAGGTGGTAAAAGAGGGCAAAAGCTACAGCAAAATGAGGGACAACAAGTTAGGTGGAACTACTTCCAATTTCTTGAAGAGGATGAAGAAAGAACCACAGAAAATCAAGCTAAGGAAGGGTGTACGAGAGAGAAGGAGAATAGAATACAACAGTTGTATTTATGGAAAACTTAGGAAAAGGGTTCAGAGGGGGTAAAGAAAGAATAGGCTAAGTAGCAAAGAAGTGAAAACGATAAAATCTATTCCGGGATTAGCACCTAGAAACCCAGGAAAAAAGAGAGGCAGAAAAAAGTAGAATGAACTATTAATGGAGTGTGGAAATCTCATAATAGATTCAGGTAAGATGAAAGATCTTGCTAGCTACTCCTTTACAAATATTTAATCATGAAGTTTATTTCTTGGAATATTGGAGGTCTAGGCAGTGAAAGAAAATAGAGATTGCTTGGTAATCGAATGAAACAGGCTGCTCTAGATATAATTTTTATCGAGGAAAAAAAATGTTCCATTCAAAAGTTAAGACAAATTCATAGTAAATGGCTCAGTAGGTTTGAATATCTATAAGTTAAAGCACAGAATACGACAGGATGTATTCTCACTCTTTGGTACCCTCAAAGAATTGACATAATTGATGCCGAGTCTGCAAGGAATTATTTATCAGTAGTGATTTAGCCTGTAGGGAATAGGAGTACCTATCTAGTCACGAATGTGTATGGCCCTCAAAGGATAGAGAAAAAACTCAGGCTTACAGATTCCCTTGCAAATCTCAGGGAGAGACATGCTGGAATACCCTGGATCATGGGAGGGGATTTCAATATGATAAAATCACTTTTTGAAAAAAAGGTGGAACCAGAGCATTAAGTAAAGACTCCTTAGCTTTTCAAATCTTTACAAATAATATGAAACTAGTGAATGTTGAAACAAACAATGGCCTCTTCACTTGGAACAACAAGAGAGGAGGGGAGTCTCAGGTAGCATCCAAGTTGGATAAATTCATTATCTATGAGGATCTCATGCTTTTAGATAAGGAAATAATAGCAAGTGTTCTTCTTGTTGGAGGTTCAAAATCACTGACCAATACAAATGGAGATCCAAGGTATAGGTACCCCCCGGAATAGACCTTTCAGATTTGAGAACATTTGGCTTTCACACCCAAATTTCATCAGTAATATTGAAAAATGGTGGGCAGAAGATCTATACATTTAGGGAACTAGAATGTTCCTGCTTCATAAAATATTAAAACACATAAAAATGAGGCTCAAAGATTGGAATAAGAAGAATTTTGGCAAAATTTTTGCAATAAATAAATCGGTCAAAAATAAAATGCAGGAACTCAACCAAGCTATGATCACGAAAGGTTTTGATAAAGACAAAAATGATCTAGTGGAGAAACATCATCTAGATTGGGAGAACTTGTGTAAACAAGAGGAAGGATTTTGGAGACAAAAATCTAGAGTCCAATGGCTAAAAGAAGGAGAGCATAATACTAGATTTTTTCACAAATCCACCATGGCGAATATAGCACACAAGAAGATTTCTTCAATAAAAAAGGAGGATGGACAGCTTCTACAATCCCATGAAGATATAGAGGCGGTGTTAGTTCAACACTTCCGAGAAATAGCCCAGGAAAATAATCCAGAAAGAGAACATTACATCAGGGACATAACTAAGCATGTACCTAAGCTGGTGTCTAGAGAGGACAATGTCAATCTCAATAGACCAATGACTAAAGAGGAGGTCAGTGAGGTTCTCAATGACATGCAGAATGGCAAAGCACCTGGCTCAGATGGCTTTAATGTAGATTTATTTAAAGCTTGCTGGAATATTGTAAAAGAGGATATTTTGAATGTTGTGGAAGACTCCAGGATGAACAGAACCATCTTGAGAGCACTCAATACCTCCTTCATCTCCCTGATCCCTAAACAAGAAAATGCACAAACACTGGATAGGTATAGACCCATAGCACTATGCAATGTGGTATACATGGTAGTATCCAAGGTAGCAGCCAACAGACTCAAAGCTCTACTTCCTTCTTTGATTTCGGGGGAGCCATTAGGTTATGTTGAAGGCAGAAAAATTTTGGATAACATTATTCAAGCTCATGAAGTGATTCACTCATTAACCAGCACAAGGAGAGTTGGTATGATCTTGTAACTGAACATAGAAAAATCTTATGACAAAGTGAACTGGACCTATATCAGGAAAGTGCTAAAGGAATTTGGTTTTGATCACAACTATGTGAGATGGGTCATGGCCTTGGTAACCTCTTCTAGCTTTTCAATATTGGTTAATGGCTCTCCTTCTGAGACTTTTCTTCCTTCAAAAGGGCTGACGCAGGGGATCCGCTTTCTCCCTTTCTCTTCATACTCATGATGGAAGCTCTTGGCCAGTCTATCAAGCATGCCAGAGTTATGGGAAAAATTCAAGGTCTTCCACTAAAGGAGAATGGTCAGGCTTTGACACATCAACAATTTGTAGATGATACCATGTTACAAGGAATCCCCACAGTCAAAGAGGCTCAGGCATACAAACAAATACTAAATGAATTTGCCATGGATTTAGGTATCGAAGTTAACCTCTACAATTCCAAAATATTTTTCTTTAATACCAATATTGCTATTCATAGAAATATCTCCATAATTCTAGGCTTTTAGAGGGATTCCCTCCCTTCAAAGTATTTAGAAGTTCCTCTAACTATGAAACCCTTGCACAAGAGCATTTGGGAACCGTTGATTAAGAAAATGTAGGATAAAGTCCGAAAATGGATGATCAGATCTTTAAATATGGCAGGTAGACTCATGCTGATAAAGGCGGTGCTCCAATAAATTCCAATTTTCATGCTATCAGCATTACTCATACCTAAAGGAGTTTTGTAGCAATTCAGAAACATCCAAAGAGACTTTCTCTGGGGCAGGGAGGAGGCTAGAAAGAAATGGGCCTTGGTCTCTTGGGAAAAGATCTGTAAACCCAAGAATCATGGGGGCATAGGCTTAGATGACCAGGAGATCCTAATTAATGTTCTAGGGGCCACAATCTGGTGGAGTTGGGTTAACAATCCCAAGGCACAATGGGAAAGCATATGGAAAGAAAAATATGCTAGCTCTTGGCATCACACTGATCTCATAAGGATGTCTGGAAATATAAAGCGATCTTTTCTAGGAGGACAAATGGAAACAAGAACCAACACTGTTAAAACAAGATTTTTTGAACCTTAAGCATGACACTGATACCCAAGGTTTGACAAGAGAAAGATTTTTGGGATTATACCCACAATACAGGAAAATGGAGGAAATGGAAGAATATAGATTGCAAGAATGATAGCATACTGAAAACAAAGAAAAATGTTGGAACAAAGGATGATCTTGGTTTCTGAAGGGTACGACCAACCAGATGGGGAAACAACAATGAAGGCATCTTCAATATTAAGGAAGCAAACAATATTCTCCTTGAGCTAGATTCCCAAGCTTTGAACAGAACCTGGAAGAACCTTTGGAGACATCAAGGTTGGATGAAGTCAAACTCTTGATGTGGTTGGTTCATCACAAGAAAATCTTGACTTCGGACAAGATTAGAAAGAGGGGCATGGTAGGACCTTCCATATGCCAACTCTGCGAAGCCCAAGAGGAAATTATGGAACATCTTCTCAATAGCTGTAATTTCACTTTGAGGTTATGGGATGTTTTGGCCAACATTTTTCAATAGTCTAATAGGGACAAAGAGAGTATTACTAACACCCTAAACAGATCGAGGAGAAACTTTTTGGATAATGAAGTTCTCAACCTAGCTTGGGCTCTCATGCCAAGTTTTATTATATGGAATACATGGAAAGAAAGAAATAAGAAAATATTTAAAAATGAAAAGAATCTCATTCTTCCTCTATTTGATCCGATCTTAAAATAGATTAAGGAGACAGTCAACTCAATAGTCAGGAATCTTCCCAAAAATCCTCCCTCAGGAGCAGACTTAAGAACTCTCAGGTTGTTAGGGATGCAGGGGATCATCCCCCTAAGCCAGAACAGAACAAAAAGCAAAATGGAATCTGAATAAGAGTACTGGCAACCTCCTCCAAGAGATTTTTTGAAATACAACATAGATGAAGCCTCAAAAGGTGACCCCAGAATAGTTGGCTTTGGGGGTGTTCTGCAGGATGAAGCAGGTAACATCCTCTCCCTTTTCCATTGTCATTTAGGAAGAGCCACCAATGACATGGTGGAATTAGTGGAAATGGAGAAATGCTTATATTTTTTGAAGCAGGAGAACTTCCACAATGTCATTATTGAAGCCAACTCTTAGTTAGTTATTAACTTAGTAAAAAGAATCAATTGCGGATTAGAGCCAGAGAAAATTTCACAACACTGGAACTTAATTTGGGTTTTCCAGAGAATTCAGGGTCACCTTCAAGGGCTTTACTCAGTCAGGTTCAATCATGTGCGCAGAAAGGCTAACAAACTGGTGGATTTCTTAGCAAACCAAGGAGTTAGCTACAAGGAAAGCAGAGCTTCGATAAGGGGGCAAGCAATGCCACATGGAAACCTGAAAACCCTTAGTCATAACCTAGCGGAAGAGGAAAAAGAAGTGTTTCAAGATAAAACTAAAAAGGAAAGGTCTCAATGATCAATTATCAGCTGAATTCTCTCATTTTGGTCAAACATGAAGGTGGAAGGTAGATTAGAGTAGGCTTTTGCTGCACTGATAATATCAACTTCAGGAATCAACGACATAGGCCAAGCAGCTGGCTTTGTTTCGAAAAGGGCAACACAAATCTTGATTGTAGACTCTATAGTCACGACAAGGAGGAGTGGACCGGTGTGCTCAGTATTCTAGATGGAAAGAACGGGGTTTAGGATTTTTCCGTTAGCCATTTTTCCCATGGTTACACCTTGCAGATGGAAAAACCGCTTCCTAAGCAGTTTGTAGGTAATCGCACCACTCTCAAATGAAAGGTGGTTTTTGTAAATCGAAAGCAATTCCGCACACCTTTTGACACTTGGAGGAGGGAAGGCGTGGTAAACTGCCCTCATCGTAAGGTAAGGTTCACGCAAATTAGAAGTGCAATGTAGATCTTGTCCATTGGATGCCGTGGCGTAAATCAATGATCATAAATTTTCGTGAAGTTTGGTTGGGGTGGAGTGTTATCCATTGCGTGGTTAACTGGATCCAGATGGGATTTGGAAGGTCACGATTAAATCGGTTGATTTAGTATGTCTTGGTGGAGGCTTTGTTTGGTTCATCTTTAGCCTGTTTTCACTTTCTACACCTTTTGGGTTTATTTCCCAAAGGCTTTGTTGGGTCTTTGTTTTAGGTTGGGGGAACTTGCCTCTAGTAGTTAGCAACCTTGTTCTTAGTCCACATTGTCTGGTGGACAGTTGTAAATTATGTAAATTATTTTTGATTTAATGGTTAAAGAAGTAACATCTCTTGCCTTAGCAAAAGAAGAATGTAGAGGGATATCATTAGCGATGAAATTTGGGATAGATAGATGATCCAGATCTCTTAAGCTAGCGAAATTAACCAAGGCCATCTACTTCTGTGATGTTAACATAATTGTATTCAAAAGAGAATGATACCACATGTTCATAATGTAAAGAATATGAAACATAACGACGAACATAAAATCAAAACACATAAAACATTGATAATCAATTTCACCCAGTGTGGGTTATGTCTCCGGGCCCTACTGTTAAGAGTGTGGAGGACACTTCATTAATGTTGCAAGATGATGATGACGTACATGGTATGTTCTTTGTCCTTACAAGGATGAATACCCTCAACTATAGTGGCTCATCTCTCCATGAGACGTCCTCAGGAACTCTCACTCACATGTGAAATTCCCTCAACAAGAGTGGCATGTCTCTCCACAAGACATCTTGTAGGAACTCTCACTCAAACATGCATTCCTTCAACATGACAAGCTAATAAAATCTCACATGATGTGGCAGACAAGCATCCCTCAACATAGTAGCAATCAGGGATCTCAACAACAAAAACATCATCTCAGCAAATCAAGAAGAAGACATGGCATAACTGCATCATTTACCTCCACTCTCAAAGATGACCAAACAATGAAAATATAATCTACTAAAACCAACACCACCATTGAATTCCTGGTGATGAATGGTGTAAAATTGATTGTAAACTTGTCTAATTCTGACATCGTCAACTCTTGGACCCTCAGGAATCTTGAAGATTCCCCCAAAGGTTCTTTTCTAAAGATGCTTGGAAAATTCACTGCTAGGATGAATATTTTGAGCACACCATTGTGCTCCCTGCGAAACTTTGAGAAAATGGATATAAAATTGGAAACATTCTGATACTATAAAAATTCAACCTCCGAGGAAGTGTAAAGATTCCTTAAAATTCTCCAAAGATCTTGCTACTGGACACCTGCATTTTTGTTACTTAGTTGGAGATTTTGACTACACGGTTGGGTTCCTGGTGAGAAAACATGCAAAATTGACTATAACCATGTCAAATTCTAGCACTAGCATCTCTGGCCATCAAGGGAATCTTTTCACCATCTTAATATTGTCAAGTTCATGGTTCCACACCCTCTGCAAATCGTGGTTCCTCCTTGATTGGAGGTTTCTCCTTCCCAGTTTCATCCTCCGTTGTCGCTTCCTGGTCGACGAATTGGAAATGTTTAAGTAACTGTGAGGGGGGCGAACTATACAATGGTGCATGTTGGCACATTGGTTAGAAGGCTTAATATGGTGGGCAGATGTCAGGGATTCCAATCCCCTACCCGACTAATTTTGGAGCCCCAACATATAATTAAATTTGGCAATTTGCATATAGTTTGAATTGGCACATTATCATTGTAACCACCATTTGAATTAGCATTAAATATTTTGTTTTGGTGCACGATTACAACATATCAGTTCACCTCGGAGACGTTGGTGAAACAAACATAACCTTTTGGAAAATGGTTTGTGGTTAGCTGTGGATCCGCCCGAGTGGTCAACCAACCCCACCAGGTTGGGAAAATTCAATTCTTGTTAGTTCTAGCATATATATTTTAACATTGATCATATGTTGTTTGGGGTTTGACAGTCAAATGGTATTATAATATAATGTGAAATTTTTGTTTTTGTGTTGACCATTATATGTTGTGGTTACCATGACTGTGGTTGGGGACGATCCAATGGGGGTGGCCCGCACAATCAATTTTCTTTTTTAACGTATAATGTAGTGCGGGGATGGCGGGGATTATAGCGCACCACTCCTATTATTATATTTTCTTATTTTTTATAACAACAAGTGGTCATTTTTAACTTTGTCAAAAATAAGGATCACTGGGAAAATTAAGTACGCAACCAATTCGTTTTCCCAGTGGTTGGATTCTGTGCATCGGGTCTTGGTTGATTTGTTGACTCATCAAGCCTACCACTTGTCCAAGTTTGACCCAAACTTTGACTCTGAATATCTAGAGCATACGAAATCAGATATGAGTGTCATTTTCACTATTGGAATCAAGGTGATGAGAAATATGATTTGGTCCTAGTTTCACTTTGAGCTAACAAATTTGATTTTTGAGCTATTTTGAAGCCTCTTCTAAATATGAGCATGTTTAGAGCCACCTGGATCATTCCTCCCCAATGAGGAGCTTTTGGTCCTCCAAGAGCATGAAGATAATTTGCCATTGTTGTGTACATTGTCTGCACCATAAATGTCCTGACAAGTCACACTTCCTTCTCCTTCACCCTTGTTCTTCATAGGCATAACTATTGAGCTAACACCTGCATCCTTTGCAAACTTGTAGTACAATATTTGAAAACCACATGCTCAACTACATGACCAACCATGAATCAAGAATCCCCATACTTTCCAAGAGTTTATAAGACACACTCTTTGGTCAAGTTTACATCATAATAGAATCCAATACCCTAGTTATCAATAAGGATCATAACATCATCATTGCTTTAACAAGCGATGGAAAACACATCATCACTTTTACATTTATATTACAACACGTGACTTACAAAAATGTGGGCATGAAAAGCTACCATATCTAGTAAAACCATCTCTTACTCAATAAAGTGAACCATGAGGAATGTGGCGGATTTTCTTCTTGAATGCCTTCACTAGTTGCTTTCTGCACGGGCTGTTTATTCTTAAGATGTGGCTCTATATGGAACCTCCAGCATGTGGCTCTTTGATGACCACCTATGTTGCAATGACTGCAAATTTTTTCTTCCTCTAGTCCTACTTAACTTGCTTCTTTCCCTAATGTGGAGAAGGCCTTTTGCACCTTATCCTCTTTCTTGCTATCATTCTCTTCCAACACTTAGCAACCAAATGGTTATGTAAACCACAAAAACTACATGGTTTTCTATGCCATGAATTATGTTCTCCATTAACATGCTTGTAATAAAAATGAACTTTAGAATACTAAGACCCTTTATACCTCTCTTGACTGTCTCTAGTGCAATTCTGGCAATGAGAGATTTCCTTAGCTCTTCCTCTGCAATGTGCACTATCATTGGAGAAATGTGACATGTTTCAATCATCTTGTTTCCTCGGCAATGTTATAGAAATATTTGGGCACTACAACCCCAATAATATATGTCCATAAACCAAGGGCTTCTAAGTCCCTAAAAGTGTTGTTTCATACCCTAAAAGAACAAGGTCAGCAGATTACATCATCTCCCAGGAGTTCTCCATGGAAAAATACTCATAACTGGTCAAAACTAGACCATACAGACTACTCAGTGCTAAGGGTGTGATGCATCTCACCTACCACATGCAAAAAGTGTGATTCATACTAAAAATCCCTTCTGTAGGGTGCGATGGGCGAAAGTAGACAAATGGCAGAGACAGTTTGCAAGGTGGATGATCATGGAATCTTCTAGAAACTTCTCCTGTGACACTTGCCTGTCTGAATTCACCCAGGGATGAGTAAGAGATCATAAATCTCCAAGTGGAACCAAGAACTATCAGATAGAGGACACTAATCAAAATCCTAGAATCTGACTCACCCCCTTGTAAACATCTATATATGGATCCCTCATCCCAGAGATCCAGAGGCTGGAGTCTTGTATTTTGTAAGGAAGTGTTGTTGGTTTCTTGGTGGAATATCATAGTGTTGGGTGATCTAAGCTTTTCATGAGATGAAGAAGGGCTTTAATGCTATGAGGATGACATTGGGTCAGAACAATGGGTTGTAATCCTCTCTTCTTCTCTTTCTATTAATAAAGCTATTCAAGTTTTCCTCCACATTCTTGTATGTTTGATGATATATGCACTTGTGTGGTCAATATATATCTTGTCCTATATTGTTTATGATTGTAGATCTCTATACCTCAATAGTATTATGCTGCTTTGAGTTTACAGGTACTCTTTGAATCGGGGTAAGCAAGGAAGGAGCGACAAAGATTTGTCAGAGGGGAGAGGAAACAAGCAAGGAACCAAGTGAAAAACTAAGGTTGGTACTCTCGCTTTCTTCTCATCTACCTTTCATAAAGTAAAATGAAAGTAACTTTAGTTTGTTTGTTTATAAGATAGCTACTCGTCTTAGTGGGACTAGCAGCTCTGAGTGGACACTAGATTTCCCAATAACAAAATGGAAACTCTACTAGGGAACGAATAGCTTGTTTGCTTGTCTATATTTGTTTGCTTTATAAACTATAGACAGAGCTTGAAGTTAAGCTAGCTAGCCTTCGAGCTGCATTTTCTATGCAAGTGCAAAGTAGATTAATGTTGCTTCAGTCTATCTCCGGGTTTTGTTTATAAATTGAACAATTGATTTTCAAACGTCCTAATTGCCCTGGTGGTGGCACAAGTAACCTCATTAGATCATCCCCTGTGATTTATATCTACTAACTATCATTAGCTTGGCCTAAATCCCTAAACTAAGCTGCAAACTGTGACCAAAGACCAAGTAAAAGTCTCGTCCCTGTACCATCGCACCCTCACTTCTAGGAAATGTAGACGCATCACACCTCTCATTTGAAGTAGGTGAGATGCATCCTTCTTTCCCTGTGTTATAGGTGCGATGATCAGATAAGACTAATTTTGCCTCCAGATTTTGGTTTTTTCTTCACCCTCTTCAGCTTTATTTAGGGGTTTTGTTGTCTGTGATCAGTATACCACTATGGAAACTCCCTTCCTTTGCATTATTTGGCCTCCATTGTACAAAGAATTGTGAATTTTTTTATGTATTGTTCGTCATTTGCAATTCTCTTTTACAAAGAAGTAGCTTAGTAGAATTGTCGTCTTTTCATTTGAAAGTGTTGCAAGTGTTGTTTTTAGTCAAAGAAAAGAATCCTCTTGTTTTTTATGGTCGATTATATTGTTACTCTTGTATTTGATTTGAATTAATAGTTTTTCAAGTGTCGAACGCAGTTTTCAATTCAAAACCGAAACGTGTCGTCATTGTCTTCCTTTCATATTTTGAAGAGAAAATTCTTAGTACTGTCGCTTTGAAAACATAATTCAGATTTGTTCTCATCATTCTTTTTGTCATTCACACATTAAGAAAGTGGAAAACAAATACATGCATGTGCATTTGCATTTAGATTGCTTGTTGATTTTGGTTTAGGAAAGTGCATCTAGTGTGTGCTCTCTGCTCTATGTTGAAAGAATCGCGTTTCTCTTTCCTTAGTAGCTAGGATTTTCATTGCAAAATTAAGATTAAATGATTTTTTATCATCTTAGATTGCATTTTAGGAATTGTATATCTACATCACATGGTGAACATGAAAGGCAAACTTCTTAAGAAAGATCAACTGTAAAATAAATTCAATGAACATAAAAATGCTTTGGAACCCAACGAACAACATTTAGAAGTCTAGGCTAGAGACGTATTCTAGCATCGTAAAGCCTGGTAACTATCGCTTTCATTGCAGGTTGGGTGATTCCTCCTCTTTGAGATGACAGGTGCCAGTACGGACTTGTGCTCCCACGTTCCGTCGAGTATATATTGGGAGACCACAATAGGCTATATCCTTTATCCTTAGGAAGTTGTGTCTACCACCCTATCGATCACAATGCACTGAACATAGCATTCGGGAAGATTGACTGGCCTACAGTAAAAAGTATTCTGCAATTTTGTGATTGGTTTGGTAATCCCTTTGTTTAGATTTCTAGAGTAGTCTCTTTCATTCCTTTTAGAATCCTTAAAGGAAAAGGTCCATTTGAGCACTTTTCACTTCAGGCTCATTAAAAATCGAAGGCAACTAGAATCATCTTTAGCTTTTTCTCGACTCTTAAAAATTGAAAAAGCAAGTTTTGTCAAAGCATCTAAAATTCATTTAATTCAGAATCATTTTTTCCCCTTTATTTTAGTTGATTGAGTAATCTGTAGTCGTGGAAGAAATTCAATCGAAACCCTGTCGCTCGTGGAGATTAATGAGTCAACCATCTTTGAATTTGGAAACAAAACTATTCCGAACAAAGCAAACTCGTTTAGCCGGATCAAAGTGCCCTGGTTTGCTTGGAACTTGTGTTTCGTCATCCTCAGGGACTCTGGTTACTCCAACCATTTCTGGTGTCCCTTCCTTTATAGAGGAAGTTCCGCAGCCATAAGAGGACATTAGAATTGATCCTAGTGTGGCGGTAAACACTTCTATTCGTAAACTGGCTCCATCTATGGTTGATTCGGAAGGTGTTATCCCCCCAACATCTGTCGCTGCAAAGTCTATACCTTCTTCGGCACCAGAAGTATTTTACGGACCTGACGGTCTACCTCTTCCACCTGGATTGATTGCTATAGAAGAGATTGTGGAGGATCTTCCATCTAGTACTCCATTGCATTTTGGAGCTAGGATCACCCTATATCCTTCTTCATCAGAAGTTAGTCTCCCTTCATCACAAGTTCCTGTAGAATCGCTAAGAAATCTTTTGGATAGACTAGATATGTCTGAACAACCGTCAACATCCAGGACTGTGTCATCTGTCGTAGTAGTAGCAGAACCTCCTGTTGCTACTCCAACGATGTTTTCTGATGTACCATCTATCCCGACTAGCTCTCAACCACTAGATGGAGTCCATCCAGGGACTGCTTCGACAGTACAGTTTGTTCCTGTTTGTTCGTCTGGAATAATATTTGGAATCTCTTATGTTGTATCTCAGTAAATTGATCCTTTGCAATAGTATGAATTTGGGTTGTCTGATCCCCAAAGGCCAATCTTTCCTTTGAGCATTGGATTTCCACCGTATGGGGGGCAGAATGCCATTTCATTGTTCCCTCCGGGAGAACAACCATATGAGATTTCACAATAATTTTCGGGTCATGCTGGAATTACATCTAGTGTTTGGGTGCCAATACTGCCTCAAAAACCAAGAGTTGTATATTCAATACAACCAAGTCTACCTGTGTTGAATATCCCCACTACACCAGCTATTATGACGGTGTCACAAGTACAGGCGTTGCCTGTTGTATGCCAACCTCAAGTTTCTTAGGTCATAATACAATAGCCTCTTGTCTCCATGACACCACCACAATCACCAATTAGTGGCTCCTTAACCGGAGTGACCCAAGTTCAAATGGGTACTATTACCCCTCATCTTGGTCAAATAGCCAGTATTGGACAACAGCAAATGGCTTCACAACCATGGCTAGTACAATATCAACAACCGCAATTCCAGCAAGCTTACTGAGGACCTGAGCAACAAATCTTTGCGGGTAATGGGCAACCGTATATTCAAAACGGTCAACATCAATCATATGATAATGGTTATTCCCATCAGCCTTACCAAAATTATTAGCATCAAATACATTATGCTGGTATGCAAAGGCCCACTGCTCAGGCGATTCTATCTTATCTTGGATATGCTTCGCCAAACCTGAATCAACAGTTTCCCTTCATGGTGACTTTAGAGTTACTGGATCTAAATCAGCTAACAAATGATCCAATTGCTTATGCCCCTTAGTGGCCGATGATTCCTTATAAACTTCTCTTAGATATTCCTAAATTTAATGGAAATTTGGGTGAAGACCCGTCGAATCATGTGGTGACCTTTCATCTGTGGTGTTCGTCCAACACTCTTAATGATGATTTGATTAGGCTTTACCTTTTTTAGCGAACGTTAACTGGTCCAACAGCAAAATGGTATATCGAATTGCATAGAGCTTTATTCGATAACTTCAGTGCCCTAGCCACAACATTTTTAACCCATTTTTAGTTACCCATAAGGTACGAAACAGGAACAGAGCTTCTTACCAATTTCAAACAAATGACGGCCATTCACACATCTGATCATATTCATGAGTGGCGATGTCGTCGTAGAATGGTAAAAACATATGTTCCTAGTCAGTTGCTAGCTGAATGGTTTATTAAGTCGTTGCTACCTTCTATTACAGAAGATGTGGCAAAGGGAGGATTCGTCACTGAAGAGCAAGTCATTGCTTGTGCCCAATATCTAGACTTGATCTATACTTAGTCTGGCATGCTCTACGATAAAATCTTTGATGCTCATAGACCAGAATTCTTTGTTCATCCTCCTCCTAAATCAAACAAAGATTCTCATGCCGGCGATGGCGTGATAGGTACGACTAGCATGAAAACCGTAAAGGTTGCATCAAAGAAAGCTCATATGGTTTCTAGTCAAAATGCAAATGAAAAACTTCTCACCTCAGAGGTAAATGCCGTGTCAACTGACAAAGGCAAAGAACTAAAGCAGCCAGGAGGCAAGAAGAAAAAGAAAGGGAAAAAGAAGAAACATGAGGAGTCGTCTCTTGAAAAACATTCTGCAAACCCTTCTGGAGAAAGGAAACCAAGTCATCCATGCTTTATATACGATGAGGATCATTGGACGAAAGATTGTCCACATAAAGCTGAGCTTAGAAAATTCTTAAAGAGTTCAAAAACCTCGGCGGTATTGATTGATCCATTTCCAAAACTAGGAACCAATCTGGCTGCTAGTGATAATGCGTCCCCATCCCAAGTGCTTATGTTGTCTGCTTCAAAATAGCAAAATGATGCTTTGATATCGACAAGGAATAAATATTACGGGTGATCTGAAAATGGAATGTACTTATTTAAGGGTGCAAGGTATCCATTTTCCATAATTTCAAATGTGAGTTATACACTCCAAATGACCTCTAAAAAGGTGAAAACTTCTTATTTCTTATACAGAGATAGACTCTAGGGGCATTCACTGGACATGTCACCTCTAAAGAGAGGATGAGTTCCAAAGGCTACCTGGCCCTCTACAGGCTCTGCCTAAAGAAATAACAAAGTAAACACTTAGAATTCTTTGACATACACATACTTGAAGTTTGATGTCTTGTGGAATAAGACAAATAACTTTCTGTAGTTGAATAGGTGATTATGTGTGTATGCAAGTTATGTATATTTGTTGTTTAACACTTTATATTAGTTTTTTTTAGCATGTCATCTTCAGCAAATAAAGACATCAAAATGATAAAGCAGTTCACCCCTTCTGGGCTACATCGTCTAGACCAAGCCTCTCAAGCTAGGCTTGTCCTCTTGTATTAAAAACGCTACAAAGGCTAATACAAGAATATTAGTGTCTCGAAAGATAGATCTGACTGTAAATACATAATCAGAAGATAGGAATTAGCTAAACATGCTCTTTCCCAAGCACTAAACAATGAAATTGTACCTGATACAGTACTCTCCCCAATTGGCCCTGATGGCTCTTTAAACTTGCATGGAGAATTTAGAGGTGAAGATGACCTCAATTGGTTCTGAAACCCCTACCATTAGACTCAGAAGGTAAAAAATAGCAGACATAGGCTTTTGAATCACCAAAAATGGATGAACATAGCCCCCAAAGAGCTCAAGCACTGAAATGGCCCTTGTGGCCCCGAAAGCTTCCATGAAGCTAAACAGTGAGAAGAATGTCTCAAAAGGAAAAATGAGCTATAGAAATGGATTCAGAATGCTGAAAACCTTCAAGAATGACCTCTGTTCCACATTCAATGGTTGCACACATCCCAATGCAACGCCCAAACTGATTTGGCCCTAGTGGCTCTTGGAACTTCCACGAAGCAAAATCACTTGCAAACCACCTCAGATGGCTGTGAAACCTATGCCAATGGCTTCAGAAGGTCAAAGAGACCTAAAATAAAATAAAAATTCATCCAAAAAGGACTTTCCTAGCCAAAGTTATGGCTCATTAAAGTTTGTCTAGTCTGCCCTAGAAAAACTCCAGATAAAACTGGCTAACTGCCAGATAACCCCGACAAATAGGCAATTCCGCCACTGTTGGAGCGCACCGCCAAAAACTCCGCCATCTCAACCACTAACCTTTAGTTACAAACTACATGTGACCGGATTTATGTGGCGGTGGTTAGGCGCCTCGGAGTTTGCGCCAAGCCCTTAGCTGTATGGTGAATGAAACGACGTCTTAACTCACCATTTAACCCACATGTGAACTCGTTCAACATTAAACGTGACCATTATGTTTACCGGAGGTTTAGGGGGTAGATCCCACAGTTCAATGGCGGAGGTCACATGTATGGGGGGCTGGCCCCCTTCGGGGCCCGCTCCAACCTATTTCAAAGCTTATGAATAGTTTGTCCCACGCCATAAACAAGTTTCGTTTGTGTGGTCTATTGGTAAAGCGAGGTGTTGGTATGATTTAGGTCATGTGATCAAACCTCAACCCGACCAAAATTTTGAACATATGCACCCATAATGTTGATGTCACCCTGGGCCACGTGGCGGCCTCCGAGATTGCCACGTGGCTCCCTGCCATTGGTTGCCCCAAAAGGAATATTTCTAAGAATATTCTTTTTTTTATTTTATTTTTTAAATTGAAAAATTAAGAGTCATTGGGCGATTTTGTTTTTGGCATAACTTCTGCATACGAAGACCATTTTTCAAACTGTTTGCAGTGCCAGAATCAGGAAGATGAGCTCTATCCGGTTGTTTAGGTTTAAACTAGTTCTGAGAACTTTCATTTTTGACCATTCAACGACACTTGGTCCTGATCTCCTGATCAATGGGAATCCACAGCTGTCAAACAACAAGGCTGCTGATCAACCTAGTAGTTGGACAACAACTTTGACCGAAGTTGTGCCACCCATCATTACTGAGCTAACGATAAAACCACCAAAGGGAGTATTACACAAATTGACATTTAATCCTCATGCCAGAGTAGCACAGGATTATAATATAGTAGAGGACTTGGCCCAATCTCCGTCCACTATGTCAACACTTGAGGTACTGCAAAATTGCCCCTCCCAGAGGCAAGCTCTATTTTCAGCAAAAGGTGCTATTGACCCAGCCGATTCCAATCTTGTGGCCTTTAATCATAAAGGATATGACCCTCAGTTACCGGCTCAACTTGCTTTCCTTATTCAAGTGAAAGCCCTCAACAAAACTATTCATCGAACAATTATTGATGAGGGGGCATCTACATGTATTATGTCAATAAGTTGCTGGAAAACTTTAGGTTCACCACCCTTTTCGCGATCATTAATAACGTTAAAATCATTTGATGGATGAACATACACTCCATACGAGATTTTATGTAACTTGCAAGTCGAACTGGGGGGAAAAATAGTAGAAATTGATGTTGAAGTTATCGATGGAAATCTCGATTACAACATCCTACTAGGAAGGCCCTGGATTTATGCTATGGCTGCTGTTGTGTCAACATACTTCAGAAAGATTGCATTTCCTTTCGAAGGAAGAATTACAATCCTTGACCAACAAACCTTCCTCCCCAATAATTCACAAGTTACGTGAAGCATTCCAATAATCCATGGAAGCTCTCAATCGCTTCAAAATGTCGAAGTAGGCCTCCTAAAGGACATTGCTTTAATGGGTACTTTCACCCTACCACCTCCGAGTAATCTGGCGGAAGTGACCACGGTGGAAACTTGCAATATGATATCTTCTATATCTAAAAGATTCAGAAGATTCCTAAACATTTTGTCAGCATGGATCATCGCCATTTTAGAAATATTGTACCAATTATTTTTCTTGACCTTGGGGGAAAACCCAAATCAACGCTCATCGAGTGTTTGGATAGATAGGTCTAAGGAATATGGCACCTCTTCAGATCTTTGGTCGCGTGTAGATTCTACAGACAAAGGAATCATTCAGTTAATGATGATAGGAGAGGCACCATGGGAAGATTACCACGATCATTCCCATCTTCCGTATTACCATGAAGATTATTCCAGTTACCTTAATCATCCTTCAGTTTTTGATTTTATATCAAATACTGTAAATACAGTGGATTCCGAGGACGGTTCTTATCTCGTGTCGACCTCGTTAAAAAATGAAACAAGAAGTCATGAGGATATTTATTTTACTATGGCAACCTCATTAAAAAATGAAACAACTCCCTTTCCAATTCGAGTCTTTCATATATTTCATAGGTAAACCTTCATTCCAACCACTCTGTTGAATGCAATGAAGCTTGGGGGGCATGCACCTTGATTTGTGCCATTATGATGGGGGCATGCAAACTTATAACAACCATAGTTTTTCATTTCAATCTTGTGTAAACATGAAATCGTTTGCATCATTATGTTGGGGGCATGCCAACTTATCACGAGCAATGTTACCACAAGGTTCAAGCTCGTTAAAAAATAAACCCGCCACGAGCAGTTTTGCGAAAAGTTCAAGCTCGTTAAAAATTAAACCTAAGCAATGAGCAAATGTTCCCCCAGAGTTTAAGCTCATTAAAAAATGAACCAATCTCCTGTAAATAACCATTGTGAATGCATTATGATCAACTTTTGAGCGTTGGTCATGTTCTTACCATCACCTCCACTCTGTTTTAGCCGATCATACGCCTCCATTCGATTGTTTACCCTTTTGAGGAACAACTGCGATGAGTGATTCTATTATCCATCCTCTTAACACTGCCATAATTAGAAAATTCCAAATCTTACCTGGAATCAACTGCTACCCAAAAATATCACTCGTTCCTCAAAAAATGAGTCTCCTTTAAGCTCTTTTCATCTGACTCGTAAAATATGAAAAGATTGTCGAGCCATTGGCCTCTCCAGCTCGCTAAAGCTATCAGAAGTGCTATCCCTCCTCTAGATTTTAATCTTTTTAGACCTGATGGATCATTACATAAAAAGATCGAGCGCTTGTCTTGTTTTGCTTGTTAAAATTATCGAAAATTCATCCCTTGCATTTTATTTTATACTTTTTCGGACTTAAGGGATTATATGACGAAAAAGGATTACTAGAGTTTCCTTTCTGTCCCTTTTAAGACTCTCTAAAATTGAAAAAGGATAAAGTTATCTTTGTCGTTAAACTCGTTAAAACCAATAGCGAAAAGCTTGTCCATATAGACAAGAACGAGTTTCACTGTCGCTAGGCTCGTTAAAACATAGCGACGGGTTTGCCTGAAGGGAAAATTATAGAACAAGCATATGTTATCTTCCTCAAGCTCGATAAAAATAAAGATGTACTGGTCAGCAATGACTGGGGAAAAGTTGGGAAGAAAACTTGAAGAAACTTTATTGGTAGCAAGTCGCTCTTGAACATGACACTTTCACTCTGTCACCATGATTGAGTCAGGTTGGGTTATTCCATTCACCGGTCATATTAACATTGGTCCATCGTACCATCCGTTCTTGGGGTTAACGCTACCAATCCACTTCAGTGTCCCTGATATGTTCAAGAGAAGTCGATCAGACAATTCACCAACCTAGCTTATGTCTCATCCGCTGCAATACATTCACACTCCATTCTTTCATGACCACCACCCTGAACGCTGTATCATTAGATTGTTTTCACCTCCACAAAATCATTTGCTCCGTTTTGTGTCTTAGATGTGGGATTCATTAAGGCCCTCCTATGACGGGTCACTTCTTGTCAATGACAGCTCATTATCTAAGAAGTCGACCTAGGAACAACTCTTTCATTACTTTGAAGCTTGCATGCCTCAATGACAAGTTTCTCACTTCCAGCGATAGGTTTACATCAATGGCCTTCGACCGAAAGATTTTGCGTGGTGTTCGATGCCAAGTCCCATTTTCTCACCACGTTAATTGTACTGTCGTACCTTCAGTATCTTCATCGTTATCGCTGATTCCTCTCATGCCTCTTAACAGTTTACATCATTGGCTAGTAATCAGGTGATGTCTTTCCATGTTCAACTCCAGAACATCTTTTCACATGGATCGACTTGTACGTCGGGTGAATATTGAACGAGCTCAAAGACCCCAGACCTAGTTTCATCCATCTGGGCTGCGATATATTCAACAAAATAAAGGCATCAAATGTACATCATTACTGCATAGATGATCATCCGAATCAAAGGATGATGGCTCTATCAAAATCATCAGTCTGCCACATAGGCGGTTGTCTGTCCTATGTACATGAAAATTAATTTATAAAGATGAGCATGGGAATGCCCGCCTTAGCTAGATCATGAAAATATTATGAAGATAATGTATTGTATTGTATCTTATTACAGGTCACATTCTAGTTCGAAAAACCTTGAATCCTCATGATAAAGCATTTCACCCGACATCAAAATATTAATGACCTCACGCTTTAGGGGGCAACTGTTATAGACATATTTGGACACTGCAACCCCAATCATATATGTCAATAAACCAAGGGCTTCTAAGTCCCTAAAAGTGTTGTTTCATACCCTAAAGGAACAAGGTCAGCTGATTACATCATCTCCCAAAAGTTCTCCATGGAAAATTGCTCAGAACTGGTCAAAACTAGACCATATAGACTACTCAGTGCTAAGGGTGCAATGCATATCACCTGCCACATGCAAAAAGTGTGATGCATATTGAGAATCCCTTCTGTAGGGTGCGATGGATGAGAGTAGACAAATGGCAGACACGGTTTGAAACATGGATGATCATGGAATCTTCCAGAAACTTCTCCTGTGACACTTGCCTCTCTGAATTCACCTAGGGATGAGTAAGAGATCATAAATATCCAAGTGGAACCAAGAACTATCAGAGAGAGGACACTAATCAAAATCCCAGAAGCTGACTCACCCCCCTGCAAACATCTATATATGGATCCCTCATCCCAAAGATCCGTAGGCTGGAATCTTGTATTTTGTAAGGAAATGCTTTTGGTTTCTTGGTGGAATATCATAGTGTTCAGTGATCTAAGCTTTTCATGAGGTGAAGAAGGGCTTTCATGCTGGAAGGATGACGCTGGGTCAGATCAATGGGTTGTAATCCTCTCTTCTACTCTTTCTATTAATAAAGTTATTCAAGTTTTCCTCCACATTCTTGTACGTTTGATGATATATGCACTTGTGTGGTATATATCTGGTCCTATATTGTTTATGATTGTAGATCTATGTACTTCGATAGTATTATGTTGCTTTGACTTTACAGGTACTCTTTGAATCGGGGTAAGCAAGGAAAGAGAGGCAAAGATCTGTCAGAGGGGAGAGGAAACAAGCAAGGAACCAAGCGAAAGACTGAGGTTGGTACTCTTGCTTTCTTCTCATCTAATTCTCATAAGGAAAATAAAAGTAACTTTAGTTTGTTTGTTTCTAAGATAGCTACCCGTATTAGTGGGACTAGCAGCTCTGAGTGGACATTAGATTTCCCGATAGCAGGCGGTTCCAAAAATGTGTTGGAAATGTATGACACCTTTGAGTATTTCCTTCAGTGTATCCTAGACCTGCAAATCAAGCTATTTGTACAACCTCTAATGGTTGAGTCATTACTTGGTTGTTAAAACCAAGTCCTCCTCCTATCTGCCCCATCTTGGTAGGGAGTCTCATGCTAGTTCCTGAAATGGGTACCTCCATGTTTCCAAAAGAAATATTGTCATGTGAAAATGTAGCTAAAGAACAATCAAAATTGTTTATCTCACATATCGATTCTGAAATTGGTGATGATGGCTTCACTAAGCCTTTGTTGCGCTTCAATTATTCCAAGGCCTCTTCCGTGGCTCGTAACTGAAGTTACAGTCTCTTCTTCTCCTCCTTTTGTTCTCGTAGAAGAATCCTCAATTCAACATTGTCTGCTTTAAGTCTCTGATTAATTTCCTCATCCTAATTATGAGAAGACAATGAAGAAGATGAATGTACTTTCGAGGGGGTAGATGGAGAATCATCCTCTTCTCTTTCTTTGTCCCATTGCTTGCTTGCCATTTTCTTCTTATAAGTCACATACATGATGTCGACCATTTTTGACATCTTGAGGAAGGCCTTGTACATATTTATGTCATCCTCCATTTTATTTCTTGTTTCATGTTCAATTATTGACACTCAGAATTCACATCAGCAAGAAGACCGCTATGATACCAAATTTGATCCAAACCTCTTCAGCTACTAGAATTAACCAAGATCTTTTACTTTTGTGATGTTAGCAGAATTTCATTCAAAAGGGCATGAAATGGCATGTGCATACTATAGAGAAGATGAAACATAACGATGACCATCAAATCAAAACATATAACACATTGATAACGGAGTTCACCCATTGTGGGTTACGTCTCTAGGCCCTATTGTCAAGAGTGTGGAGGTTTCTTCATTAATGTTGCAAGATGATGATGATGTACATGGTATGTTCTTTTTCATTACAAGGATAAATACCCTTAACTAGAGCGGCTCTTCTCTCCACGAGACATCCTTAGTAACTCTCACTCACATGGTAAATTCCCTCAACAAGAGTTTCATGTATCTCCACTAGATATCATGTAGCAACTCTCACTCAAATAGACATTCCTTCAACATGAAAATCTAATAAAATCTCTCATGATGTGGTAGACAAGTATCCCTCAACATAATAGCAATCAAGGATCTCAACAACAAAAACATCATCTCAGCAAATCAAGAAGAATACATGGCATAACTACATCATTTACCTCCACTCTCGGATATGGCCAGAGAATGCAAAGCTCATCTGCTAAAATCGACACCACCGTTGAATTCGTGGAAATGAATGTTGTAAAATCAACAATAAATTTTTCCAATTCTGACACCTTCAACTTTTGGACCCTCATGAACCTTGAAGATTCCCCCAAAGATTCTTTTATGAAGATGCTCGGAAAATCCACTGCTCGAATGAAGATTCTGAGCACACCACTATGCTCCCTGCAAAATTCTAAGAAAATTGACTATAAAGTCAGTTGCATTCCAACACTAGAAAAATTCAGCTTCGAAGGGAGTCTAAGGATTCCTCAAAATTCTCCAAGGATTCCTTGCTACTGGACACCTGCACTTTTGCTGCTCATATGGATATTCTGACTACACGGTTGGGATCCTGGCGAGAAAATGTGCAAAAATTACTATAAGCATGTCAAATTCTATCACTGACACGTCTGGCCCTCAAGGGAATATTTTCATCATCTTAGTATTCTCAAGTTCTTCGTTCCACACCGTCCACAAATTGTCGTTTTTCCCTAGTTTGAGGTTTTTCTTTCCCAATTCCGGCCTCTGCTGCCAGTTCACAATCGACTGACTGTAGAGGTTTAAGTAATGGTGAGGGGGGTGGACTTTATAACAATGTTTTTTGGCACATTGGTTAGAAGGCTTAATATGGCAGGAGGAGGTCAGGGATTCCAATCCCCCTCTCGACTAGTTTTGGAGCCCCGACATATATTTAACTTTAGTGTTTTGCATATAGTTTGAATTGGTGTGCAGTCATTGTAACCACCATTTGAATTAACATTAAATCTTTTGTTTTGGAGCACAATTACAATATATCAGTTCATGGCAGAGACTAGTGGTGAAATAGACATAACCATTTGGTAAATGGTTTGTTTTTGGTTGTGGCACTTCCTGGGTGGTGGGTCGGGTGGGTTCAATCCCCGTCGATTCTGGCGTATATATTTTAATGTTGGACATATGTGGTTTGGGGTCTGACCGTTAAATGGTATTATAATATAATATGTCATTTTTTTGTTGTGTTGACCACTATATGTTGTGGTTACCATGACCGGGGTTAGGGAGGGTCTGCCGAGGGTGGCCTGCCCAACCACTTTTCTTCTTTAACATATAATGTAGTGCCCAATGGCAGCATTTCATTCACTGGGTGTCACTCAATTTATTGCCTCATTTAGTCTGCCACTTGGCCAAGTTTGACCTGAACTTTGAATGTGAATATCTGGAGCATACAAACTCGGATTTGAGTGTCGTTCACACCATTGGAATTAGGGTGATGAGCACTACAATTTGGTCCTAGTTTTGCTTCAATATGACAACTTTGATTTTTGACCTATTTTGAAGCCTCTTCTAAATCTAACCGTGTTTGCAACCACCTGGATCAATAGGGCATAATAATTTATTCCTTAAGGCTATGCTCCTATGGAACATTATCCTTGGCTCCATTTATATCACAAAATCCAATTTCCTGAAAGCGTCTAACTTTCATTGAGTCCGAACTATCTACCAAATCTTCAACTTTCTTCAAATTCACATTCTGCTCCATCTTTTCCAAAAAGGAACTTCTGTAGGAGAAATCATGCATGATGTGACCCAAATATTTATATTACCCACATTGAAAATCTAAACCCCCAATATTTTATGGGTTGAACAAAAGAATAATCCCCCCATTTTAAAACCATTTCTATTACTAGATCTTTGGAAATATCAATTTCAACAACCACCTGAGCTACTCACCAGTCCTATTGAAAAAATCGTGCTTCATGAACAAATAGGGTTCTTTCAACCAGATTCCCAATAGCCATTAGATCCTTAAGATTCTACAATTGTGTTAACAAACATGGCAAAAGAAGCTAAACATGTCAAGTCATAAAAGCTTCATGGTAGGATTGAAGCTAGGCTACCAATGTTTTAGAACAAGGCTTGACACCCCCCACAACCAAAAATCCTTCAAGATTCCTTTGTATCCATTTTCCAATGGAATCTAAGGGACAAATATTTTTCCCAATTGTTCTCCCAAACTTTACTTATTAAATCTCTTCTCCAAACATCTACCAATGAGATCAATCTTGGATAGAACTAAGGAAAAATCATCATAAATATAAAAACCTACCATACGTTCAAACCTTCCTTCTCAAGCGCACAACAAAAATCAAGTCTTCATTCACCAATAGAATTTTTCTTTAGTTATTAAAGATGCATCTAGATCCCTTTCCTTAACAACATTAGGCTCCACATAAATAAAAAAAGCTCAATATAAACCCTTCAATACATGCTTCCTTCCTCGAAAAACCATTTACTAACCTTTTAACTAAAAGAATTTGCTTTCAATAAAATTAAACTTGAAAATAACATCATGATTTACTTCTTAACTGCTCCCTGACTCCCATTTTTCACGACCCTTCTTCCTACCATCCATTATGACTTTTTTCGAATGCTCTTTTGGAAGATCTCATGTATATTACTGACACACCCACCTAAATAAGGCGCAAACCATTGCATGTCTAATCAATTCTCCCCAAAAATAATAAAAATAAAAATATTAAAAAACATATTAATTTAAATAAAATTACAAGAAAAGGTTAATGGTAGGTGGGGCCCTTACTCCACCAATGAAGGTAGATTTCAGTTATGTAGTATAGAAGAACATGCACATGATTTAGTTTGTAATAACAGAAGCATTAAATTTTAAGTGGTCTCCGGTTAATAATTTATTAGTCCCTGCCTAGGACTATTAGCGTTCGATTAGGCATTGACCGGGGTATTAGTTCTTCGGTTGACCATAAATTTCAAGTGTTTAAACAATTTTAACCAAAGTTTATCGCTGGCTATTTGGCTTCAAAAAGTTTTAACCAAACTTTCGATTTCACCCTCCTATTGCAAGCGTCTCTTGCCCCAATGTGATTTTATTGATGGCAAGTTATTTTATCCTAAGTTTTTTCTTGCCCATGCTTAGTTCATTGCTCGACAACGAGAAGGGCCACCTGACTCCCACGTGTACGCCATGCAAAATGCACAAAAAGTAGCCTATATCAATGAATACCAACTCTCGCTGATATCCCATCTGTGAATATATCTTACAAGTTAAAAGGAATTCCCGTCTGAACGACATGGAGAAGACAATGAGCAGCAGATTGAGTGCCTTGTTTCTACTCTTGCTACTTGCAATAAGCTTTGGTATGCTATTGTTCTAGATATATTTGAATTTTCTTGGATCCATCCACTAGTTTAAAGAGGGTGTGTAGTTACTAGATTAAACTAACTGACTGATTCATTTATTTTTGGTGATCATGATCAGAGATGCAGGCAGAGGTTGTAGAAGGGCGGACATGCTTGTCCTAGAGCCACAGGTTTCATGGATATTGTGTGAGAAGCTCCAACTGCAAACAGATTTTCCAAACAGAGAGGTTTTTAACTGGCGGATGCCGCCACACCCACCTTGGCAACAGAAGATGCTTCTGTGAGAAACCATGTACCTGAGTAAAATATCCTCATCCTCCCTCAACTATTAAATATATTATGTAATTGCGCTGTAATTTTTCTTCTTCTCCTTTTTCCCCTTGAGTTGGAGTTCCCTCATCCAGGAGACCTCTCCTCCATGGTTACGAGGATGGATTTTGATAGCCCGAAAGAAAGGTCTCTGTAAAATAGGAGCTTGCTATATAGGACTCATAATATATTTTCTCTATCTATAGTCTTGACTGTTACTATTGTCGTTGCTCTCTTTTACTTGAAGTTAAGCTCGATGTTCTAGTTTATACGTAGGCTAGATGTTCTAGTTTATACGTATGCTCAGGCATGTTATCCATCTATCACTATGCAGACTCGATGCATCAACACTTCACGCGGGGAATTTTATTTCAGGGGCAGAGAGTTCCGGGGCTGGAGGAGTTGCAGGAGCAGAGTTTTCGGGCTAGAGGCGCGCTCTTTGTAAGTGTTTTCCTACCTTTTGCTTCACATTTACATGGCCTTTCCGGAGCTAACATACCTAGATTTGCTTCAGTAAGAACAAAAAACTTGATTTAAGGAGATAAATCTATATGAACTATTTGAAATGGCTAATATAAATACCTTTGAGAAATATTTGGCTGGGTAGCAAATGCATTTGATTATAATACGAAGAGCGTATTCAACTTTCCCAAATGTTTCCCTCCTTAATGCCTGCAAATTGAGTAATTGTAAGGATTTTTTTGAAACTACTGATATGACACTTTTTATTTGTCAATGATTTTACTTCTCTAGCAGCTAGACTCGAACCCTTTCTTAGGTACCAGGGATATCCTGAGTGTGGTAGTGATCTAGCATTATTTATCATTCTAGACAGGTAGCTGTCTAAGAGCGAGTTGAGCTCAAGGTTAACCTGGGTTCAGGGTTAAGCCTTGTAATGTTGGACATTCAAAAGAGATTGAGGTAAAGACGTAAAGCCCATTGGGTATGCATGAAGGACGAGAGGCAGGCAGCTGGTAAAGTTGTGGGCTCCACGACAGTCTACGCGTTTGAAATATGTTTTATGTAAGTAGTTAAAGCTGCGTACTCTTGTAGGTGTCGAGTTCGATTCCAGGGAAGACAGACCCTAAAGTTACAGGTTAATGGAAACTCGAAGATGATATAGTTAATGTGATCTGCGCTCGAGTGCTTTCAAAGTTCTTATTGTGAGCTCTGACTATTTGTTTTCTTGAAGGATCGTTTTGAAATGATATATTGCGTAGCAGATGGGACGATGGAAATGCAGGTGAACGACGTAAATTGTGCTTATGTGCTATTTATTTTGTAAAATATCGAAATAGCAGTTCCGAATCTCTGAGATATTGTTAATTTTTGCTTCTGGATAAGGCTAGCATGTGAAGTCATATGTTCTGTTGAAACAATAAAAATATTGGTACATAATCTTAGGAACACTGAGATTGCCAGTTATTTATGACATGTCTCTACGCGGTGCTTTAAAATATTAGTTATAATATTATACAGTACTAATGTAAATTCTTGTTCGCTGATTTCAATGTCCAGATGAAATCTTTATAATAGTTCCGAAGAGATCACTGATGTGCATCCTCGGTCGCTGATTCCAACATCAGATAAAATCGTCACGATACTTTTTAAGAGAAACTTATTTTATAAGAATTAGTCAGATGGAATCATTATTACATATATTGGTCAATAATCTTCTATATGAAATACTTTGCTTCTTGATATTCTTGCCGATCGATTTAAAGATTAGCTTTTGTTCGATAAATATTGTGAATTTGATGACTCGGTCCACTTCTGTGCGAATTGCTATTATTCATCATTTGCCATAGAAGCAATTCTGGACTTTTTACATATAGGAAATTATTATATTTTACTAATAATTAGTGTAGATTTATTTTTTAGATTTTCATTAGTTTACACTTTGATGAATTTGATACCATCGGATGCTTATTCTCGACAATATCGTTCTCCACAGACATGTATTTTCTATGTATACCTGTCGAAGCTATCACACGGATATTTCTTTATTTTTAATCATTTCGTAAGAATCTTGTGGCGTAAATGTGCTAATAAAAAGGTTGTTTAAGGTTGCTTTCTTGAAAGTGAAACTAGAATATTTGACATTTTGTGGAACACCTACAAAGCCATGCTCATTAGATAGTGAATGCTTTAGATTTTTCTTTGATCCGGAGTACTTTCCTTGGGAACGCTGTGGATGCTGGTGAATTCCACAATTACTCTGTCTAGTGACTGTAAAATTGATTTATGACACCTGAAATATGCATGTGGTTTGTAGTATGTAGGAATTGAACACTTCCAGCATAAAATTATGTTACCTTAATCTGCATGTTGCATAGTGGTTAATTATCATAGTGTTGCGTAAGGCACCTAATATTGTGCAAAAGTTTTAACCTGGTATACATACTAGCGTGAATAGTAACATATCCAAAAATATGGCAAAACGCTCTGCTGTTTCTGCACCCAATTTACAATTTTGGATTATTTTTCTTTCGATCCGCGACTGTTTTTCTCCCTTGCGTCCAATGCAATAAGGAACTCCGCTCCTTACAATGTTGCAAATTCAAGTTCTCTGTAAATCTTGCAAGTAATAGGGTCGTATTGTACAATGCAGGATGCATAAGCTTTGGTAGGTCTATGATTCTTCTCAGAAATGTACGAATTGCGAAAGCGTGGTCACCTTTATAAAATTCCGAGCTATTTCTGGCCATTGTCACAGAACACCTGTTATGAAGATTATAAAACATAAAATAGTTGGGGTTCCTAAATGAACTGATACTGATGGAGCCTGAGAATAATTCTACTCGGGTTGAGATACAGACAGAGGATCAAATGATAGGGGAGCCACACCATTCTGAGATGTCTACAACAATTGCACCGAAGTATCACAAATTCATTGCCAATCCTTGCTGCATCCAATTATGTGGGAAACCAAACCCTCTTGCAGCACGATACGTCTATGCGTTCATCTTTCTCTTTAAATATTTGACCTTATTTAAAGGGTCAGGACCTCCCTTGATTGGAAATATTTAAATCTTATTCTTTAGGGTTTTTCTGGTAAGCGTTTCTTCATGCATGACGTTCTGTAAGGAGAAATTATTTAAACTTTCTTAGAAATTCGAGCAAGTAGATGGAGGCATTCGCGCCAAAGTAAACCCTAGGAATTTTTTTAAAGGATGCGTATCAGAAGTAGTGGTCAATGGCAAGGGTTAAGTTCAAGCTTTCCAGATTATTTGGTTTGAAATCTTTCTCTGTGTTATCTTTCGCAAATTTACCGATATCTAGGGTTATTGGAAAGCATTTTTTAAACTTTAGCATCGCAATACACATACATAAATAAATAGTGTTGCAATTATAATTGAAATTCATTAATGGTTGAAGGGCGGGGTTGTATTGTTTAAACATGATCTGATTTATCCATGATCTGGTGAATTGCTGATGCTATTTTAATTTTCCAGTCATTTCTGTTAAGTTTTGCAATTTGTTGCAGACCCCGGCAAGGACTACCGCCACCGCAGTGGCTCCTTGTTAAAGAATTGTAATAGAAACTCAAACTAATATCTATTTGAAACTCAGATTTATATCGATATGCATGGTTTGAAATGATCGTAATAAATGAGTATATCGCATGGTCCTTACCATATCTTGTTTCCACACCCTCACTTTAACACACATTGAACAACGGTTACACATAACAGTTGACACCGAGTTGCGAGATCTAAGTAAATATGTTGATACACTTGGCATTGAACGAAAATTACACCAAGATTTATAATATAAAGTTTGGATAACGATTATAAGTATCCATTCATTCTTCATATCCATGATATATATCATTAGTGATATTTATTGATTCCTTGTGTAAGCCCACGACTCTCTTGTTTTATGTTCGAAGGTAGTTAATGAATGGTGTAGTTTAATTTATAAATGAAATGGTTTTTTCATGATATTTGTTTTGGTTAATTTTAATCAAAATTTGATAGATATATTTAAAATTTTGATTTTGAATTTTTTAATTTGCATAATTGAAGTGCCTTAGGGTTTTTTCAGGATGTTGAATTCTTATAGGCAATCAAAAATGTATTTTAAACAACAAAAAATCTTGAAATTGTATTGCTGAATTTTGTTGAATTCAAGTGAAAAAGACTATTTCGTCTATAAGTTAGAGTACAACGTTAATGAACAAGCCTAGATTTGATTTATATGAACGACTCCATTGTTTCATGTCATAACTATGCCACTAATGCCACTTATAACCAACTTGCATTCATGTTGTTTCAAGTTTTTAAAAATGAATATGATTGCTACACAAGTGTCATGCCCCTACATCAGTGGTGTCTTTCAACCACACATAGGCGGGGTGTGGCACCGTCGAACTCTTTCATTTCCCACTACTTAATCTTTGCAGCGAAATAACATTAGTTCAATTATCTTTGATCAATGATCTTTGTATCATGCAGCAGAATCATAAACATCAAAATACACTATGTACGCATATTTACATGGGAGGAGAAACTCCCTAGCAAGTCTGTACAATATACAAAGTCTACAAAATTACTTTACAACACAATGTTCTACAAAGCTATGAAGGCTTCTAAAATTGTCATGCACGAATTACTGAAGTCACACAATAGTCGTAAACCAGTCAACCAGCATGTGCCTATTGCACTACTCCCTTCTGCTCATCACATCGAATTGTCCACACTAAAATGTCACCAACAATGACCCCTGCATGCGCTTTTCACCTGAATCATTTCACATCCTACCCTTCGTTGTGTCCGTCGTAGTGAACTCCTACCTGTCACACCATTCTGTCACACTACAACCCAACTCTCATGCACGATGGTCTCACTACTTGGAAACCCTGAATTATCTCTATCCAAAACTTCATTCAACAGTCTGGCGCTTTGCCCGTCAGTGTGGGTGCATGGCCTACCGCAGTGCCCGTGGCCCGCAGCCTACACATGCCCTCACTCACCCTCTATGCTATCTTGCATGCACCTCCACAAACTCTGACCGGACCCTTGTCTCTTATGCCTTATTCAACATGTGGTCATGTTCCTTCTCTAACTCCCGAACTCTTCCTCCTTCGCATTGTTATGTGTTTGTTGGATGGTTGTTCGATAATGTCTGAAATGGATGGCATCTCTGCTAATATATACACTTCATTCCAACATGAAGCATCACGTCATTTGGTTGACTTAGGGGTCAACCTAATTAATCAGCCACCTTGTTCATCAACACATGTGCCCCTTCATTTATCTTCCATAATTGAGCTAACCTACATACTACACATCTCTTTTCCCAGCTAACTCGAATCGTCTAACTCGTCCACCTTGTGACTCATTCGCCTAGGGTGCTCTCCCATCATTTTTCCTGAACATTCCATCTACTAAACTTTAGTCCCTCGTCTCGTAGGGCAGGTCCTGCCCATCATGGAGTGTCTACTACACGCACTCACCCACTCATTGCTTTTAATGAGCTGCTATACATGTGTGTTCCTTTAACTGATGATGGGGTCACATTTAACCGAATGTCTTCTTCCAATTCGCCTCTAATCGAACGCCTTCAACGGAGTTTCCTTTAACAGAACATGGGCCCCCGTCGCACCTCATCGGCACTCCCGTACTATGACTTCAAATTTTCGACTCCTTTAGAGCTCCCAATTCAAAGTCTTAGCATCGTCCTCCACTTTAAAAAGGTTATCATCCTCGACTGCACCATTTCGACAAAATCCATCCCCAAGACCAAAATGTTGCAAAGTTTCATTAGCTCCAACATCCAATTTCCATGTTTCCAAAATCCTTTCTCTTCATCACACGAACCTCCACCAAGGTCTAGCACTCCAATATGGCTAAGTATCCTCAATCCATGGTCATCAACCACATCCATTGCAATCCTCCATGTTGCTCCATCCTGTGGAAGTTTGTTCCCTCCAACTGAGCTACATGCTACCACTGCATCATATATCATCTGAATCTACCATGTATCGTCACCATGTGAATCTATACCATGAGACAATAGCCCAACACAACGCATCTTGGTAAAACCTTGACATATATCAAACATAGCTCGGTGCACTACATGCCCCCATGGGCCGAACTAGTGAGGTGACCAGTTCAACTATCACATCCAATCCATTAAAATTCTCCTACTCATGCCACTGTTCATCATTTCTTTAACATCTTGTCACATCATTAACCCAATTAGGATTCCATCCCATCTTTATCCAATGCTCCAAGTGAGCAGTATCTAGGTCCATGAATTAGTCTCCATCTCATCTACAATATGATGTCTATTAATGTTATCGTCCAAGTGGTGCTCATGGTCATAAACCAATAGCCACATCCATCCAACCATCATATCTATGTGAGAGGCCATTCCCCAAAGTCCCCTTTCTCAGTGTGGTGCAGACAACTTTCTCCATCAAGGCACTACACCCACCCATCTCCAAAGGTTTAGTGCATGACAATGGCCAGGAAGTTTCCTCCTTGACTCTCATCCACCCATGTGTCAGATTGATGTTGTGTCCTCAAGTAATCATGCACAACAATAACCTCCTCTTTTGTACATCCAATCTTCTCAAGCTTTTCCTTCATCAATTAAAAGTCATAGATTCCCATAGCATACCTGCAATAGTCCACAATACCTGTTCGATCTCTACTTGCATACTCCTCTCCATATTATTCCTGAGAAGAAGTGCTCAAGCTTCTCTTATCATTAGCAACCTCATGGTGAAGTCTCACAGTAGAAGACACATCTATCTTCTTTGTGATGAGAGGAACTTCCTTTCCACCTCCATCCTTCCTTTGCTTAATGGATCTCTCAACAAATTCGATCATCCTATTCTCCTTGATTACTTGAGTCACACATCAAAGTCCCCTTTACTCCACATATTCATGCTTCACCTTTGGGTCCTTCTCATATAAGTTCAATGAAGCAATACTTGGTCGATATCCCAAGTGACTCTTACTTGTCAATGATATGATCACGGTTTTCCCTCTAGCTGTAATTAAGAGTATGTCATGGTCCACCATTGGTATGGCTTAAGCATTTACTAAGAAAGACTACCCCAAGACCATAACATGATCATCCATCTCAATCACCCTCAAGTCCAACTTTCCAACCCATGAACCCACTCTCACTTATGTGTTCTTCAAAACACCAGTCACGACCATCATGCTTGAGTTAATAGCTTTGAAATCACTCAACTCTCTTTCCATTCTAGCCTTTACTTCAAAGATGTTGATGCCTTCTTACTAAGGAAACTATGTGTATCTCCCATGTCAATCAATCCAACAAACTTATTTCCACATATGGTCACCTGCACAAAACTCAACCTTAAGGCAACTCCATCCTCTATAGGCTTCACCTTGTGTCTTATCTGAGAAACCTTCTTTAAAAATTCCACCTTAGGGTTATATTTTGACATATGCCTCAACCTGACTACCCTCTTAAGGTATGTAACTTCCCCTTTCGGCTCATTTAAGAAATTTGAACTTGGTCTAGCTTGAGTTCCATCAAGCTTCTCCTCTTTTGTATTTGACTCAACTGCACCTACTTGGCATACATCAACCTATTCAACCCTGAGTGCTCCCATTGATCACAAATAATCCTTCATTTCCTAATAGAAAGCTCAAATTTTTTCAACGTAATCAATCTTAGCTTCTTCTATAATAATGGCTTTACAATTAAGAAAGTCCCTCTTCATCCCTTCCTCAAGCTCCTTCAATTTATCCTGCAACCTGGCATCCCTTAAACGAATTCATTTATCCATGAGTTCTTGGAGTCTATGGATGCCTTGTTGTATCTTCTTGTCAAGTTCAACATACCTCCCATGAATATTCTTCAAGGCCTTCCACACATCCACTATTCCATCCCCAATGTGCCCCAAGTGTTCCCACACTTGCACAAGAGCTTCATAGTGTTGTTGCCTCTTGTCCTTCCAATAATCTATCATGTTTTCAAGCTTCCAAACAACTCATATGTCTAAAATCTCCCTTCATTCGACTTAACCCAAGCTCACTTCTTTGCCCCTACTCAACTTCCTAATTTCGCACTAGTAGTCGTAATGCTTTCTTCAACTTCAATCAACAAAGCGCACTTTCTGCAAAACGGGATCTGATACCACCTGTTATGCCCCTACGCCAGTGGTGTCTTTCAACCACACATAGTCGAGGTATGGCACCACTAAAATATTTCATTTCCCACTACTTAAGCTTACAGAATATGCCTACTAAACACTTAGTTAAATTACCTAAAGTGTTCACAATGCAGCAGAATAACATTACTTTAATTATCTTTGTTCAATTATCTTCTTATCATGAAATGGAATCATAAACATCAAAATACATGGTGTACACACATTTACATGGGAGGAGAAACTCCCTAGCAAGTCTTCCTAGGATACAGAGTCTATAAAATTACCTTAAAATACAATGTTCTACGAATTTGTGCAAGTTACCCTCTAAAATCAGCACAAATTACCCAAGTCACACGGTAGTCATGCACCGGTCATGCAACACATGCCCATCACACTATTGCCTTCTTTCCATCCATTGAAATGTGGCAACAAGAATATTCCAATTTAATTTTTCCTTGAACCAAATTGTGAATTAAAATCGAGTTTAGTCTTAACAGTTACTTGGAAATAATTAATTAATTAATTTTAAATCAATTAGTTGGAGAAATTCAAGTTACAAGTCTTTTTGAAGTCATGCAAGAGTTATCCCTTAAATTAAGGAGATAAGATTGAGTTATATTTGAGTTGTAATTAGTTAACTCAGTTTACTGAGTCAAGTCCAGTTAAATTAGTTCCAAATTGTTTGAGGAACTAATAGTGAGTTAATAGTTAGTTGGTGCATTAATGCACTCAACTAGTGCTACTCTAGTTAACTAAAGATTCCCTCATCAGAAACTCATGCATGTCTACTCTGAGAAATACCTAGTTGAGACTAATGTTTAAGGACAATGTACTATCAGTTGCATGTGTTCTCTCATGGAGAAAACTCATGCATGCAGTCAAGGATTCATCCTTGAGGATTGCACATTTTTGAAGGCTTGGTTTTCCACTTGGTAATAGGCCAATCATCCATAAGGAACAACGCAATGAAATAGGAGCTTGGAGGGTAGAGAGGAAGGTTGGGAGAAGCCAACATTTCCTGTGAGCATCAGTGAGGATTGTACTGAGAGCTGGCTAGCTGTGAGAGCTAAGGCTTTGTATAATTCCTATGTATTTCCACCATGTATGATAATACAATAGTGTGGGGTTTTTTATCTGAGACTTTCCCCAATGTATTTTCATGTGTATTGTGCCATTGATTCTTCTTCTTCTGGTTATATTGTTCAGATTGATATTTAAGCTTCCACAAATTGATAGTAGAAGTAGGTTAGAGTATTCTACTTTGATTTATATTGCATTATCGGGTTAACCTCTCACAAATTTTCTACATCGTCACACCAAATTGTGTGCGCTGAACTATCACCAACAATGACCCCTGTGTGCACTATTCACCTGAACCATGTCACAAATTTCCCTTTGTCATGTCCTTCATAGTGAACTACTACCTATTGCATCATTCTGTCATATTGCAGCCCAACCCTCCTACACAGTGGTTGCACTACTTAGAAACCCCGAATTATGTTTGTCGAAAAATACGTTTAAGAGTCCACCGCTCTTCCTGTTGGTGTGAGCACATGGTCTACTATAGTGCATGCAGCCCACCACCTACCCCTACCCCGACTCACCCTCAACGGTGTCCTTACCACACATACATGAACTCTAACCCAACCTACATCTCTTCTACCTGACTTGGCTTGCCACTTTGTTCCTTATCTAACTCCCGAACGTTTCCTCCTTCACATTGTTTTGTGCTTGCTAGATGGTTGTTCAATGATGTCTGAAATGGTTGACAACTCCACTAATATATATGCTCCATGCCAACATGCACTGTCATGTCCTTTGGTTGTCTTATGGGTCCTCCTACTTAACCAGCTTACATGTTCACCTCCAGATACACCCCTTCATTTATCTTCCATAACCAAGTTGACCTACCTACTACACGACTCTTTGCTTTGCTAACCCGACTGGGCTGACTCACCTGCAGCGTGACTCATTCACCTGGGGCGCTCACCTGTTGTCTCTCCTAAATGTTCCATCCTCTACATTCCAGACGCTTGTCCCATTGTTAAGGCGCCTTCCTATCATGATGCGCCCGTTACATGCACTCGCCAACCCATCGCCTTTAACCGGTAGTTATACATGTGCAAGCCTTTAACGGACGATGGGGCCACATTTAACCAAACATCTTCTTCCAATTCGCCTTTAACCAAATGCCTCCATATGAGTCACCTTTAACTGAAAATGGGTGCCCATCGCACATCATGGGTGCACCAACACTATGAATTCATTTTTTTGACTCCCTCGGGTGCTCCCAAGTTGAATTCCTCACAATAAGGTTTCCACATTTGGTGTAATTTTACGTAATTATTACATGGAAGCTCCATCAGAATACAAGTCTATTATTGGTCAATATGAAAATGGTTGACGTGTTGGGATGTACTCTAGGATTAGTGAAACTGAAAGCACAATGACTTATGGTTGAACAGACCTATCCCAAAGTTAGTGCCAAGCCATTTGGGCCACTTCTCCACTATTCTCATAGTAGTTTAATTGTGTTAAGAGAAAGGAAACTACTAACATATATGTAAGTGAGAAGAATCTTCCCAAAAACGTTTTCTCGATTGAAGAGCCACTCAAACAATGACTTCCATACACCATTTAAGACAAAGGAAAAGTTATGGATCATATATTGCAAGTGTGCTCAAGGTTCATGTATATTTTATTTGTATTTTTCGTGGGTTAATCCTAACCATGGCATTCCCCCTTTCAATTTCTTGTGTTCTTTTTTCATGCTCAATTTTTCTGAATGGAAATGTTTGTTGTTGATATTATCCCAATTCTATTATGAACTAAATGATAGTATTACGCATACTAGCTTGAATGTTTCATGAATCAATATCTATCTTGATCTAATTAATAATCAGTAAGAATAAGTGAAAAATAGTTGGCTATAAAAACCCCAGGTTAAAACTTCATGTAATAGAAGTTAATAAAGGTAAAACAAGACCACGAGCAAGGGACACTTATTCCAAATTTAATGTTGGGAAAACTGTCCTTGTGGACATCACTTGTTGTGTTTGATGGCTAAGGGGAAATTGGAAACAGAAATGGCTAAGGCTTTGGAAAGGATAAAGGGTATTTTTGGTACATTATTTATGAAAATAAAGGGAATTACAAGAGAAGGAAGATGAAAGGTCACAAGTTGCATGTGAGGAGGAAAATGAAGGAAAACAATGGAAAATTGAAGAGATTAGAGGCCTTATCAATAAGAAGACCTCTAAGCATCAATTTGTATCATTTTATTAGTCTAGTGTTCAAATTTGTATCAGAGAGGAGAAAACACCTAGAGGAGAAAGGAAATGAAAAGAAAGGAAAGGAAAGGAAAAGCAAGGAAACAAAAAGAAAAGGAAAGAAGGATAAGGAAAGCAAAGGAAGACAAGGATCAAACAATTTCCACAGGAATACTTGCAGGTAATAAATTGCATGTGTGATTTCCTAGTTGGTTTTGACATGCATGGTATGTGCATGTTGGTATGTGTTTATGTTGTTGTCATTGGCATGGCTTTTGTTAGGATTTGACAATGGATTTTAGCCTAGAATTTCCATTTCTAGATAGCCATGGTGTGATCAGATTATTATCGGTTTGAGCTTTGGATTACCAGATGTTTTCAGAATCCAGGGTGAGGTGGTCTTAGGAAAATTCCCAAAGGCCTAGGAATCCCTTGACCAGAAATGGCGGGATACATGGTAAATCCTCATGGTGGAGATAGGAATATTCCTCAAGGATGGTAAATAAATTTTGAGGCATCCAACGTCAATTCAACTTTGTGATCTCGGTGCTGGTTTAGGTGTGATCATGGTATGGACAAGGTGGAGGTAGTTTAGCCTTTGGATTCCATTGGATGTCTTTGGATTGGTTTATCCCATGAGATCAAACATTCTCGCTTGGAATAAGACACAGGGATGATTGGCTGAAAGAAGAATCTAGTTAAGCCAATCTATGGTAGGGTGGAATGTGGAAGTCCCGAACCTGGTTGGTGTTTTCCATTGTTTAATAAAATCTAAGTTTCTCTTTATTTAATGCGTAAATGTACTTGTTATTATGTAGCTTTAATGAATGTTCTCTTATTGTTATTTATCTAGTTATATGATGGTTACAAGCATGGTTATATGACAGATCTTAGTTATGTCTCCTTTTATGTTTTCACTCATAACTGAATAAATAATGAGTGCAAGACCTAATTGGTGTTAAGACAGCTAATAGACAAGGTAGTGACACTTCTTATTAAACATGAGATAAGTTTTCAATCCCTTATGTTCAGACTTGCATTCATTACCTGTAGGCTGCATATTTATCAAGTGTTTGATATAATGTCAGTCCCAGTTGGCGATGGTCAAGTCAACTATTGGTTATGGTTTTTTGGTTTACAAGCATTACCTTCATGTATTTTATGAGTTCTAGAAGTTTCATAGCTTTCTCAAAAGAGGCTAAGCCCAAGCCCTAGAAAATAGCCTTAATTCGCACAGTCGCTAGCACAATAGTGGCATAAAAAGGCCAAATTCGCACTTATGCAAGCCTATGGGAGCAATTTGGAAGCCATAATCGCATGTAGGGCTTGGAAAGGGAGCGACTGGGGCTCTAGGTTAAGGTAAAAGTGAGTGTCTCATTGGTTGGACAGCTGGAGGGGTTGGGTTATTCCTCGGGGTCATATTGTACCTAAGGGAAGTTAGTAAGGTCCTTTTGTGTCAGCTCCATTTCCTTAAGGTCATCTAGGAGGTTGAGTCATATCATGGTAGACCCTCATCTCATGTTTACCCTAGGTAAGCTAGTGAAAGTGGGTAGATGTGAGAGGAATTTTTGTGTCGACTCCATTTCATTAAGGTCATCTAGGAGGTTGAGTCATATCATAGTAGACCCTCATCTCATGTTTACCCTAGGTAAGTTGGTGAAAGTGGGTAGATGTGAGAGGAGATAGTGTTACAGGTGGCATCAGAGAAGGTTGTGCTCTCTTCGAGTCATATCTGATACCACAAGGTGGTATCAGAGCATGGTTTTTCTCTCTTTAGGTAATTGTAATGTTGTTAATATAATGGTTGTCATGCATGGGATCAGGGTATATAGTTGGTATGATCATGCATGATGTTGTTGTGATGTTATGTTATTAAATGGATATGGTTATGATTATACATGTAGATGCTGATGTGGACATATCTTGCAGATGAGATAAGCCTCCTCTGAACATCATTAAGGTATGGATTTGGTTTTGGTATTTATTTGGTTTATCTGACATGGTATACTTGGAGGAAGAAGAAAATTCAAGATCACAATAAAAATGGCAAACTACAGTTCTCGTGATACTCCTTACAGATCAGTTGGGCAACAGGGATAAGAGTATTCTCCTGGTATAGAAGATACATTAAGAAGATTGAGGGTAGAGATTAGAAGTTACAAAGTGGAAAATGATAGGTTGGTTTAGGCTCAAGAAAGACTCGCAACGGCTCAAGAGAAGAAAATAAAGGTTAATGCAACAATCCTTCAGAGCTTGTTAGAGTTACAAAGATAGGGATAGATGAGAATCTGTAAAGAGAAAGAAGACAAAACTAATGGATCCTAAGGTAGCATATCTAAATCCAGATACAGGTTGGATAGAGGGGACACATTTAGAGGTGGCAGATCACTGGATACACTTGAAAGAAGGACTAGTATGTATAGGCATAATTCTAGTTCCTCATCCAGGAGACATCATTACAGTCATCATTTTCATCATCCTTATAGGAGGGAGTATTCACCTTAGGATTTCAATAAAGTGAGGCCTCCTACATTTGATAGAGGGACAAGGAAGCTTGAAGTTGCAGAGGCATCCTTGCTTGGAATGAATAAATTCTTCAAATTGAATAGCTACTCATAGAACATGAAAGCCAAGATAGCCACCTTCGGTCATAAAGGGAAAGCATATATCTAGTGGGAATATGTGAAGAATGTTAAGGAAATTCAGGAAGAAGAATTGATTTGGGATGATTAAGAGAGGATTTTCAAGAAGAAGTACTTATCAAAGAGGTACTATGATGATAGAGCTAAGGATTTTTATGAGCAATAGATGGGTTCTATGACAGATGATGAGTATACCAGTGGATTATTTGACTTATTGATGTATGTGCCATATCAGAAGGATGAAAATGCTAAGATTTAGAGATTCATCAATAGATTTCCAACAACATATAGAGACAAAATTGAGCTTGATGAACCTATATCAGTAGAGGAAGCCATCATTAAATTGAATGATTTTTATGAGTAGCCAAAGAGAAAAGTTGAACCCAAACATAACTTGAAGGGAAATGAGAAAGTAAAAGGAAAGTGGCCACCCAAAGTAGGGAATACCTCAAGTTTCATGTGAGAAATAAAATGTTGCTTCTTACAAGAAGTTCAGTGTAGCCGAGAAGGGGCATGTGTCACAACCTGGAGAGCAGTAGACTAGAGGTGATAATAGAGCTCCATTCAAGTGTTAGATATGTGGAAAAGGTAATTGTAAGAAGGATTTTCCACTATACCAGCGAGGTAGCCCTCAAATATATAGTGTTGAGGAGGTGCAGACACTTGGGGATGTTGGTCATAGTATTCCTCATATTTATGCAGTTGTGGACAATAGGTAGGTGGATCACCAGGAATCTATCATTGACATGGATAGTAAGCTTTTTGATCAACTTATTTCTATTTTGATTTATCCTGGATATAATTATAGTTATGTTAATCCTAACCTAGTGGATAAGTGTGGCTTGAGAAAATAGGTACATGTAGAGTCTTGGTTGGTGCAGTTGGCTATAGGCACAAAGAATAGAGTTCATCATTGTGTAAGAGCTTGAATGGTATGCCTACACCAACACATTTGAATGCACTGCCATTGGGATCGTATAGTATGATTTTGGGATATGGATTGGTTGTATCTTCACATGACCAAAGTAGATTGCTATGAAAAGGAAATTGAGTGCCTGGATGATAATGGAGAGAAGAGAATCTTGCAGGGAAAGAAGAAGCCTACATCAGTGATGATGATCACAGCTATGCAAGCTAAGTGCAGATGGAGTAAAGGGTGTGTGATGTTTTCAATGCATATATCCAGTGACAAGGGTAAATATGTTGATGATGCAAAAATATTAAATAAGTACCTTGTATTGTAGCAGTTTTACGATGTGTTTCTAGCAGATATTCTAGAGTTACCTCCTCATAGGGAAGTGGAATTTTCTATTTACTTGTTACCAGGGGAGGTACCAACATCATAGACACCTTATAGGATGAGCACACTAGAGTTAGTGGAGTTGATGTTGTAGTTGAAGGAAATGATTGACAAGGGATACATTAGGAAAAGTGTATCACCTTGGGGTGCACTAGTATTGTTCATGAAGAAGAAGTATGGTACTCTTAGATTGTGCATCGATTATAGGTAGTTGAACAAAGTGATGATCAAGAACAGATATTTGTTGCCAATGATTGATGACTTGTTTGATGAGTTGAAGGGAGCAACAATGTTCTCAAAGATAGATCAACGATCAGGATACCATCAAGTATGCATCAAAGAAGAGGACATCTACAAGACTTCCTTTAGGACCAGGTATGGGCATTATGAGTTTTTGGTAGTTCTATTTGGTTTGACTAATGCTCCAGCTAGTTTTATGTGTTTGCTGAATAGTGTGTTATGTCATTATCTGGATAAGTTTTTTATTGTCTTCATTGATGACATCTTGATATATTCTAAAAATGAGGAAGAGCATGCCAAACATTTAGCAGCATTGTTGAGATTTCTAAGAGAGCATAATTTGTATGCTAAGCTTAGCAAGTGCAATTTATTTCAGACAAAAGTACACTACTTGGGACATGTTGTTTCCAAGAATGGCATAGCAGTAGATCCAGAGAAGATAAAGGCTATCATGGAGTGGGAAGCTCCTAGAAAAGTGGAGGAAGTTAGATCTTTCATGGGATTAGTAGGTTACCATAGGAGGTTCATCAGGAACTTCCCATGCATTACATATCCTATTAGCTAATTGCAGAGGAAAAGTAATAATTTTGAATGGAGAGAGGAGTGTGCAACTAATTTTGAGTAGTTGAAGTAGTTGTTGACAAATGCTCCAACATTAAATATTGCAGATCCAGATAAAGAGTTTGTAGTATGTAGATATTATTGCAATAGAGTGCTTGGTGGAGTCCTTATGCAGGAGGGACAAGTGATATGCTATGAGTCCAAGAAACTGAATAAGCACGTGTGGAACTAAGTGACTCATGATCTTGAGTTGGTAGCTATTATTCATGCCTTGAAGATGTTGAGACATTGTCTTCTTGGTAGGAGGTTTATGTTGATGAGCGATCATAGTCGACTAATATATCTATTTGACCAGCCAAATTTGAATGCCAGACAAGTTAGATGGTTGTCTACCATTAGTGAGTTTGACTTTGAGATTAGGTACATTAAGGGAAAGGAGAAAATGGTTGAAGATGCTCTTAGCAGTAAAGTGTAGTTGAACCATGTTGCAGTAGTGAGCTCATATGGGACAGATCTAGAGGATAATATCTTACAGGCAAGACAACAGGGTGATAGATATAATGAGCTTATGCTCATGTTACAATAGGGTAGAGGTGATCTGGATGTGGATTATCATGTTACATAGATGGATTAATGAGATTTAGGGTCAATATCTATGTGTCATATGACAGTGAGTTCAAGAAGCTAATCTTGAAGGAGTTTCATGTAAAACCATATTCATGTCACCTAGGATATCATAAGATGTTGAAAACAGTAAAGAAGTTATACTACTAGCTGAATCTGAATATGGAAATGGCAGAGTTCATGGCAAGATGCTTGGATTGTCAGCAGGTCAAAGAAGAGTGTAAACATTTAGGTGGGTTGCTTCAACCTATTATGATTCCAGAGTGGAAATGAGAGGTCATTTCAATGGATTTCATTATAGGTCTTATAGGGAAATTGAGGTAGCATGATTCTATCATGGTTGTGGTTGATAGGTTAAGAAAGGTGGCTCACTTCATTCTAGTGAAGATTACCTATCTAACTAGTGAGGTAGCACAAGTATTCATTAGGGAGATCATAAGATTTCATGGTGTTCTAAAGAATATTATGTTGGAAAGGGATGCCAAGTTCACTTCCAAGTTTTGGAAGGATTTGTTTGCAAGATTGGGGAAAATGTTAGCCTCCAGCACAACTTATCATCCATAGAAAATGGACAGATAGATAGGTTCAACAAGATATTGGAGGACATTTTGAGGATGTATGTCATGCATCCTCAGAGGAGATGGGAGGAGTTTCTACCATTGGTTTAGTTTTCATACAACAACAATTGTCAGGAGTCAGTGAGGATGAGTCCATTTGAGGCACTGTATGGTCAGAGTTCTAACACTCCCATTAGTTGGAGTGATCCAGTGAATAGGGTACTTATTAGATCGTACATGTTGGTAGACATGGAACAGGAAATGGAGGTTATAAAGAAGAATCTAAAGGAAACATAGTATAAGAAGAAAAGTTATGTAGACCAACATAATGAATTAAAGAAGTTTTAGGTTGGGGAGCATGTGTATTTTCACATAAAGCCTGAGAAGAGCTCCTTGAGGATTGTATCATGTGGCAAGTTGGTACCATGGTATTTTGGGACTGTTGGGCTTCAAAATTGTCATACATTACCATACATTTTTCACCTATGCTTCCATTATATCACTCACTATTCACCACCCTTGTCACTCCATTTTCCCTAATTAACCCATTAAGGGTCTCATTTATATCTTCCAAGTATTATTTATTTCAAGATTTTTAAGAAAACCTTGATTAAATATTAGAAAATATATATTTTACTTATATATGGAAGTGATTGTTTTTTGTGACTGTGTAGGTTCCAGGAAGCTTCCAAGACACCTTTATGTGGCTTGAAGATCAAATTCGATTTGAGAGATAAACCTCATGGAGAAAGAGATGATCTCATGGAGAAGATCACACAAAAAGGCGTTATGTGTCAGATGGTTGAGAGATGTATGGAACTAAAAGAGAGATTAGTGGATCATCATTATGAGTTTGTTATCCCATTCCATTGTATAAATAGGAGTACAATCTCCTTCATTTGTAATATTAGAATCTTAGACTCTTCATTTGTAATCTTAAGAAAGTTGGTTTGTATGTTATGATGGAGATTTTGAAATAAAGACTCATACTTTGATTTTGTTGCTTCTACATTTGAGTTTCCTTTGAAGTGGTATGTTTGTGGAGTTATGGAGGGCCCCCATGGCCTCACTTGCATGCTTATTTTAGGTATAGTTTAATTTATGTTTCAAATGTATTTAGATGTGTGATGATTTCTGAATGAATATTGGTTTAATTATAATCTATATATGAAGGGATACAAAGGAATTTAAGTTAAATTCCCCTTCTATTTGATCTTGAACTAAAACTGAATTTCATTCTCCATTTTTCATTTGAAGTTATTTATGCATTTCTTGTTTGAAGCAATGGTGATTGTGATATAGTAGAATTGTGAAGAAGGACAATCTGGACCTCCTTAGTTAGGAGCCTCTTCTTTTACATCTTCTGCATCATAAGCCATTGTGATTAGTGCTCTAAGATTAATCTCATGAAAGTAGTATTGTAGGGAAGGACAACCTGGTTCTCCTAAGTTAGGAGCCTCTTTCCTCATATATTACATAAATGAATTAGAAATCTTTCTAGATATATATATATTTTAGATAGGCACTTCTAAGTTTACTTTCCCGGGTTGACATTAAATTAAACTTTAACTTGCATCCGCATTTTAGACCCAACATTTTGGCGCCGTTGCCGGGAAAGTGCAACTAGAAGGATTTAGTAATTATTTCATGCAGTTGTTTTTATGGACTAATTTGTGGAACTTGGTGACAACAGGTTCATAAAGGAGTTCAAGTTTAGAGTGTTTTATTTTCGCAATTAGTTTAATTAGTTTTAAATTCAATTTTCCTCCCATTCAGTTTTTAAACCCCCCATTTCTTACTAGCTCATCTACGCATGAGGAATTTGAAAATGATAAATAGGTACTTCCTGGAAAGCAAGGATAATATCGATGAATGGTTTCAAAAGAACCTTGCGTTAACTCCAAGAATAAAACATGTTACTCACATCTTTGCAAACAATCAGGTAAGAATTTTAAATCTTGATGTGAGCATTTTCAAATTCTTAGTCTGTAGATGGCTTCATTGGAAGCATTCTTTTACTTAAGAAATAAAAGATCTTTCAAACAAGTTAGATAGAATAGATTAGGACAATAAAACGAGCTCGTTATCATTAGAAGTGTTAGTTGTTCGAAGTTTTTTTTAGTCTTATTTAAAAAAAAAAAAATTAATAAATCATTACCAACATATTTTTCACGCTAACCTACATAAATAAAAAAAATCAAGAGATTAGTATGCTCTCTTCTTGCGCTTCGTGCGATCTGGAAGATCAGAAAATCTATTGATTTATTCCAATAAAAATACTCTTGCTGGAAAATTGATCTGCAATGCGACATTAAAGAAAGAATTTTGTGAATGAGAAAAAGATCATCTTCAAAACGCAACTCCTTAAAAACGTCAGTTTTGAAAAGTAGTTTGAGATCAAACCAGGGAAAATCTAGAAAAACGAAGATATGGGTTTTTTTCCATAATAGAATGAGTTATATAACCCAGAAATTGTTTCCTTAAATTCCTAACGGTCTAAGAGGAAATCATGGTTCTTCGGAACTCTATTTTGGTAACTGCGTGAATAAAAACGGTTTTTTATTCATTGTGCTTTTCTACTCTGCCATTGTCGTCTTTGCGCCCGCCTTTTCCCTCTCAGAGGATGCCTTTATGGTTCATCCAAGGAGGCCAAGAAAGCCATTCTGAAAAAGAATCGGAAGATTTAAATATTTCTTTGTTAAATGAGGCCTTGAATGAAGACCTTTCACAGTCCTTGAGAAAAATACAGAAAAAAAACGAAGGAGACAGTTATTGTCAAGGGGATTTCATCGAGGGGCCTCAGATTCAAACCTCTGGAGAATTTACAACGTATTCTTTGAAAGAATCTGACGATCAAGGGGTTGAACAGAACATCACTTCTGAGAGGGACAGAAATTATACAAATGTGCCGAAGAAGGAAACAATAAAGAAGAGGCCGAAGATGCAGACAATGAATAGGGCAGCTCGCCTACCACATCTTTTGAGCATGGAAACTAGATTATGAGAATTCTAGAGTTGAGATCATTTTGGAAAGATCGGAGGAAGTCCAGTTCTGTGGCAGCTATAGAACAATGTGATTCACAGAAGCAAAAACAGGGATCTTCTTGCGAAGACTTGGAATCTTCGAATAATTCTTGTGGGTGTTGTTATGCAGATGACAACGCTTTAAGTCCACCTATGTTCTTTCTGCATTTTCTCAGCTTCCCGCTGCATTTCACGCATTTTCCTCTCTTCTTCTTTGTGTTTTTCACGGTCTTGTTTCTCCCTCTCTTTCCGCATTTGCTCCTCCATCTTCCGCTTCATAATTTCCTATCTTTCTAGCTCCTTTCTAAACCGTTTTGCATGAGCTTCCACCTCCTTTGCTATCCTTGCATCCTCTACTGAATGATCTCGGCGTATTGAACGAGCTATTATATGTGATTTCGATTGGCGGTTCCTACAATAAAAGCTGATGATTAATCACAAATTCTGATGCATTTACTACAAACTGAGGGTTTGATACATGTGTTAATATAAACATTGCCGCCATGGTTACATATTTTGATAATGTTAAGTGTATTTACACCACTCAAAACTTAAACAGATTATGCCAAAAGTGCGGAGGTTTCGCATCACGTGGATAGACATGTCACGAAGGTCATGTTGATGGTTACGAAATGCATGAATGTGCATTTATAAACTCCATCAATGTGCATTTGTTACGTGGCTAGTCCCCCCAAACTTATTATTGTGCGTTTTGTATTTTTCGCTTTTTTTTGTTATTGTATTTATTTGTTTTGATTTCCACGTATGTAATTTCTTCATGTTTGTTGTAATTTCTTAATTTTTGTTATTATAATTAATATATTGATATATTAATTGTATTAATATATTAATATATTATTATAATTGTATTTTGTTGTTATTTATATTTTTAAATTTTCGTTGTATATATTAATATTTGTTAATTGTAATTTGTTATATTTTTAATTATAAGTTGTTGTATATGTTTGTTAATTATTTTATTTAATTATTAATTAATGTTTGTTATAAAAATTGTATTAATATATTAATATGTTTTATAATTGCATTAATTAATATAGTTATAATTTCTTGTTATTTGATTGTTGTTATGTTGGTTATGTATTTTGTTATTATGTTGTTATAATATATGATTGTTTTAATACATTAGGTTGTTATTGTTATGTTATGGAAATAAAAAATAAAAATAAAAATAAAATTGTTAAATGTTTTGTGATTGTTTTTGGCATAAAACAAAACTTTGGTGGCATGTAAATTGAGAAAATAATGGAACTGGATGAAACTGCAACAGTTGGTACGAGAGCAATAATTAAAAAAAAAACAAACTTTTCACAAAATTCACGCAGGTTTAAAAATAACGAAACAAATTTTGAGGATCGATTAATTGGAGGATTCAATAGATGATGATTAAATTGTTTCGATAGCTTCATGATGGCATTAAAATCCTAACAGTTTTCTGTTGAATACTTTTATATGACATACTAATATGCAGAATACAATAGATCTTTCTAATGCCAATCTTTTTGTCGAGCATATTTCATCTGACACCAACAGGGAGTATTACTTTTCATGGTTATTTTAAGAAGGGATTGATTTTAATATCATGATTAAGTCAATTTCAACACTTTGATTGTCCTTAATTTGTTTTATTTGGTATGAAATTTTTGCGTAATAATCATGAAGAAACTGGCCATTTCTTCTAGAGCACACTTATGTTTTCTTTGTACCAAGTTTTTTACAGGTTACAAGATAATCAAATGATCATAAGGAGATTACATTGTGACGACAATTGGTCTTCCAAAGACTAAAGCCATGAAAACAAAAATTCTAAAGACAAATCCAACTCTACAACCATTACTTTGCAACTCCCATTTTGCAAAAGATTTTCCACCAATTGTCAATCCATAAAGCATACCATTTCCATGTCCATTTTTCACAGCAAGAGTATCTATTCATACACCATGCATTTCCTTACATCCATTCTTTACACGCATATTTTCATTTTCCATGTCATTATCATTCCCCATCATTTCCGCAAATAACATCCTGCTTCTATGGATACCATTGATTCAAAGTCCTAGAGTCAAATTATCCTTGTAAAAACACCTAGAGGCTTGCATGCCTTAATGGCAAGTACTCTTGCCAATGAACAATGGGAGTGCATTAATATCCCTTGTTCGTTGGATCTTGTAGGTGACTCGACCACGACAAATTTATTCGTACCTACAAAGATGTGTTAGGCATCCTGACTCCCATTGGAATCAATGGGGGGAGCTCTTGTGTTGGC